>QEPC01015552.1:1489918-1522931 GCA_003113815.1 Sphenodon punctatus
TGTGTATAATATATATGTGTATATATAATGGATATGGGATGGGGGAATAGATAGAGAGTAGAGAGTTGTTAGAAGTTAGCTTAGTGATAGAGATAACGTTAGTGATTGTTTTAGTGTTTGTAGGAATAGGTCTGTGTACTTATTAGATAATCCATTTAGTTCATAGCATTTAGAATAGTTAATAGCAGTTAGATTTAGTGTAGATAGATATATATAATATTAGATAAAAAAATCAATTAAAAAACCCCATATAAAAACAAAAACAAAAATAAAAAACAAAAGAAAACCATATAAAACCCAATAAAAAACCAAAAAAAATATAAAAAACCAAAAAAACGCCCATAACAACATTTTGCGAACAGCCGAACCAAACAGCCAAACCCGAACTAGCCGAACTGCCGAACCGAACGGACGAAACAAAAGCAGCCAAATCGAACGGACGAACCCGAACCGAGATCTGTTCGCCCATCCCTAGTAATTGGCCAGTAAGTGTGTCTGTCAGTCTGTTGGACTGCTCTCCCTCCCTTCTACAGCCCCCTCCCCCCTGCCATTCATGTCTCTGAATGGCACTGCATACGCTATTTACCTGAATAACGAAGTCTTAGGGAACCTTCAATTGCTTATAAAATTTGGACCCTTTATTAAATCTTTCTACAATTTGGCTGAGATGATCCTGAAGGTCTGAGATATAATCCTGCCAAATTTCGTGTACAATGGATGGACAAAACAAAGGTTACAGCCAGAAATGCATTTACAATTTAATTGCTTATAAGATCAGGACCCTTTATCCAATATTTCTGAAATGTGGCAGAAATAGTAACCTTGTGGCAGAGATAGTAACCTTGGAGATGGGTATAACCTTGCCAAGTTTCATCCAACTTGGATGGGAGACAGACATTACAGACAGGAATGTGTATGTAGATTTTTGTAAAATAATTTTCAGAAGCTTATAAAATTAGATCCCTTTATTCACTCCTTCCTAAATTTGTCACAAATAATGCCCTCCATTAGGGGTACACCTTTTCCTGGTTTCATCAAAATCTGATGGAAAACAACAAAGTTACAGCTAAAGATGTGGTATGCATTTTTTTTCCTATTAACTCATGATAACGAAACAAAATTATTTCATTCTTTCAAAATGAAAGAGCCCACTTTCATTTTTATTATTATAATAATGAAAATGAAATGCACACCCCTAGTTTTCCTCAAAAAATACTGAGGTATTTGACTCAATTTTCTAAGTTCTGAAGTTTCAAGAAATGGCCCCCGAAACTTTGGAACACGGAAAATTCTTGGCTGAGTACAGGGAAGGTGGCCTGATTCCAGTGTTAGGCCTGCTTCCCTTCCCTGGCTCCCGCTGGCCCGGGAGAGAATACGCCAGCAGGGGCCAGGGAAGGGGGTGGTGGTGGTCTAGCAGGGGCTCAGGGGTGGAGTGCTTAAGAGGGTAGGGGCCTAGTGGGGGGGGGGCGTTGGGGGTAGAGTACTCACCTTCCGGAGGGGGTCCAGTGCCACATGTCTTCCTCGGGGCCAAGTAAGTTTTAAAAAAGCAACAAAAAAAAGCTGGGCATGCTCAGAAGAGCAGAAGAGCCTCTTCTGAAAATGTCCAGACCTTTCAAAGATGCCACTCGCAGCATCAGCATACTGCAGCCATGCGGCCCCTTCTGAGCATGCCCAGTTGTTGTTTTTTGTTTTAAAAAAAAAAATACCCGCCCTGGCAGGAGACAATGCGTCACTGGACCCCCTCCAAAGGGTGAGTAATCTACCCCCTAACCCCCTCCCCCACCCCCACGAGGCCCCTATCTCCTCTTTCCTGGCCCATTCCTTCTCCCTCAGGCCTCTGCCCCGCCTCGCCCCACCCTCGGAATTCCTCAGAAGTATTTGCTGAAGGTCCTTGGACTGGCCTGAACACTTGGGACTGGTTCTTGAATCCGCAGTAACACTCACAAGGAATTTTTCTACTATTCAGTGCAGCTCTAATCTATACTCCCATGTGGTGAATATAACAATGTAGCTAGATGGCCATTGTAACTAAGGCTGCTTGCCCACATTTTGAGCCCTGTCATTTGTAGGAAAAAAGGCTGCAGGACCCGACTGATGACGTTTTTACCCCCGCACCCACATGTAAAGATCAGCATTAAGTGAGATTCAGCTGAGCAGGTAATGTGGGCAAGCAGCCTAAGCTTCTGATACTTTTTCTTGCACCATATCGTCCTTATCTTACTCACTCAAAAACCGAGTTACAGTCTAGAGAGACTAAAATTTTACCTGTCTTGTGAGGAGTTCCATGGAGTAAACAGACTTGAACTAAAAGGGGTTTTCCCTTTCTATAAGATTAGAGCTAAAATGAATAACACTACTATCGGGTATCCAGCTGGATGTCACAGAATTCATGGTACCCTATATCTGGTTTGATACTGATAGTATCTGATTTAGCATCTGGCTGTTTTCTGGTTAACCAAATTACCATTTGATGCATTTCCATTTACCAAAATACTGTTTACCATCTACCGTTTGCCACATTACCATTTAGTGAATGTTTGATGATTTATTTTTTTTACTCCCATCCTCTGTCTAGCTGGTTATGCAATAATGCAGTAAGTGCTAATGTGTTAAGCAGTAGACACTAGACAGTAATTTGGTGAACGGTAATCAGAAATATCTGGTATTCCGTTTGACGGTTAACTTCTGTGGCTACTGGATCATTATTGAAGAACCGCCAAATTATCTGGAGTACTGGATATTGGGGCCAATCCTAAATTCCTGCCTGTGAGGCTTATGTATGCATGTGCATGGGCGCATACGTGTGCACTTGTTACACGTGTCTGTGTGGTTCATGCTTGCACCATAGTTCTCATAGCAAGGGTGCATGCATGCAGCACACAGGGGTTAACGTCAGCCCCATTATCTGCGGACAGTTGTTTACTACCATTTCAGCTCTATACAGGATGTCAGGAGTTTAAAGGTTAAAAGATCACCACAAGGCCAGCAGGCAATCTTATGTAGCCTGCACAAGGCCCATCAAAGCAAATGGCATTTGCAACAGAGGGATATGCATCACAGCAAAAGTCTCATCTTCCCCTAGTGAAGGCAACAGAGGTTTTGACAGCCCTATCTAGTTAAACATTTAAACACTGTGATTGTTATTCACAAGCACAGAAATGGCATTTGTTTATACATTAGTATGCGACATTTTAAATGAGAAATATTAGTAACTCTCTCATTAGTATCCCATTTTACATGATTGACTCCCCACCCCCACCCCCTTTCATAATACTACTTAATATTAATAGCATTAGGATGTAATGCTATGACACAATGGGTGAAAACAGACATGACGCTAACCACTCTTTAACCACCCTTGGTGGTCATTTATGCCTGCTTCAGGGCTGCATAGGGCACCAATACAGCCCTGCAACATGCATAAATAACCACCAAGGGTGGTTAAAGGGTGGTTAGCATCATGTCTGTTTTCACCCAATATGACTAGAGAGGCAATATAAAACAAAAGTTAACCACAGGCATAACTCTCTCCTGATTTATGCCCATGCGGCATTTCCCTAAATGTATGGCTATCACAAATATACACCTTGCTCCCAGAGTAAAAACCAGTCCGTACTTTCCTATTGGAAATCCTAGAATGTCAGAGTTGGGAGTAACCTAGTCCAACTCCCTGCTTGGATTCAGGATGACCACAACTACAATATCCCTACTGGATGACTGTCCAGCCTTTTAAAAAAAAAAAAACAAAAAAAACCCCTCCAATGATGGAGAGTCTATGAGCTCCCTAGGCAACTTGTTCCATTGGTATTGCACTCATGCTTTGGATGGTGCTTGGTACTAGCCTGCAATGTGGAAATGGGTACCCCCAAAATAGGTAAATTCATTGAATCTATATTACCTGAACTGGAAATGGTGATTTGTGTAATAACAGATACTTGCTTGCACCTCCATTCAGTATCCATTTCAGGATGAGTTTTTTGAGGGGGGAGAGGGAGACTCTTATTTTAGTCATTTTGGTATTTCGGTTATGTCATTTGAATAATATTTGCACTCTTGCAAATGTACAAGTGCCGAAAAGGATGCAACCAAAATATCAAGAAATTATTGAAACAATAAAACCAACCCCCACCTGCAAACTGAATTGGAGTTTTGATTGCCAACGGGCTACCTGAAAATGAGAGTGAATAAATCCATAGCAGGTAGTACTGGGACTAGATGTTTCTTTTGTATAAAGCCATATTCATTCCTTAACACATAATAGAACCACTGCAGTTTGGTTTTTCTTTCTCTTGGTGTGTAACACTCTTTGGTTTTATAATTCCACTCTTCTTCTTCTTATGAGGAAATCTCCTCAGCCCTGTAACCATGGGAGGAGTACAATCAAGCCACCTGCAGACTCCTTATGAGCGAACTAATCAGTGAAGACAGCTGCAACTTGTTACCCTACTAATTTAGTCATCAAGGAACATAAATAACTGGTGTTCTGTCTTCAGTGAAAGATTGAGGTTTGAACTTTTGCTAAATGGAACATTTTCCATATACCAGAGACTGGTATTTGTTAGCCTGATGAGGAAGAATATGGTTAGGAGGAGACCTAGAGTAGACTGCCAGGCTAATGTGCGCCATTGTGTCCACATCCTGCAAGTTAGTTTGCATGCAGCATCACATGCGTGGGGGCTGCCTGTAAACACATGAAATATACACAGAGGGGTTGCCCATTTATTAGACTGTAAATGCTAAACAGGTGGTTGAGTGGGGCTTTCATGGACCAAGCCCAGACTACAGTGGGCTATCATCTTGTTTGTTAACATTCCCACTGACAGCCAGATAGAACAATGTGATTATATGTGCGCGTCTGCGTGCATGTGTGTGCAAAATTCAGAGACCGTTCTGACTCTGGGAATCATAACCAGGCTGCTGCAAGGAGAGTGAGCACCAGGTTTCCCTATCTCTAGCCCATCCAAGACTCCCAGCGCGTTTTCAGACGGACAAACTAATCCTTGATATAATCCGAGATTATTATCTAGTGTTTACAAACTCCTGTCTGTTTAGATGGACACTCTATTACTAGATAAATCTAATCCTAGATAGTCTGTTTGAACGCAACCTTACTGTTAATCAGGAATTAGTCTTCAGGATGAATTTCAATCCCATGGTGCTTTTCGTCCGTGCTCAGCGTACTGATTTCTAGGATGGAAGAAAATCGGATTTTCTTCATTTTTCTGATTTCTGTTTTGAAGAAAATGGAAACTGATCCCTTTGTTCTGCAGGTATTTAAACTTGGCGCTCTGCAATGCATTGCAGAACGATGATGGAGGTAATACGATCACCCCACCATCATGTGCCCCTAGATACCATAGAGGCAGAAATGCCTAGAGAGGATGTCAGGTCTTTATGTAGGAATCTGTGGTGCTAATCTAGGGTTAGTCCACTAATCCTAGATAGTCATTCAGACGGACATTATCTAGGATTAATTTAACATTCGCATATCAAAACCCCTAGCAAGCTAGGGTTTATAATATTGGGTGTTTTTCCTAACCTTAGATGATGATCTCTGATTTGCAGCATTAGACAGACATCTCACATAAGAAGTAATGCTTTAATTCCTAATTAGATTAAAGAAAGAGCCCCCAGAGTCTGAACTCACAGGGTTACACACACATGATTCTGCCCTGCTCTCTGCTCTGACTTTCTGACTCTAAAGATCTTGGAGGGAACTGGAGATGAAGAGAAACATCGTGCTAACTTAATCTGAGCATCAGTTTTCTCCATCTTTAGGGCCATTTCCTTAATATCTGCTTAAGCAGGTTTTCTGATAAGTCAGATTTTTTTACATGGCCAGAGAAATTAGACTTAAACAGACGCCACTTAATTAAAATTCAACAGCTGTACTAGATAGTTATAGCAATCCTCCTCCTTGTACAGAGGGACAAAATGAGTGGAGCTGCAACCGAGCACCTAAAGATTGGGGCTCTCCTGATGAATTAGGGGTTTCTGACTCGACACAGCCCCATTGAGGCACCATCAATGCCTAAACGGGATCGGATGGACTGCTCAATTGCGCCAGCTGAATTTTCAAAGTGACAGGAGCTGGCTCTCACTTTGAAAGGCCACTTCCCACCCTCAAGCGTGCCTCACAGCTGTACACAGTAAACATGCTGTGCACACTGGAGGGGGTGGGCAGGGCGGGGGGCAGTGCCTGCCAGACTTTCAAAGTGACAGGAGCCGGGAGGGGGGAAGGGATGCAGCCTTTCAAAGTGATAGGAGGACCTGACTCAGGCCACTGTGGCCAGGCCAACTCATGTCACTTTGAAAGGTAAGTCTCCATCCCCACCACAGTGCCTCACAGTGGCATAAGCTAGGCATATCGTCCAGGATTTCTGATATCTAGTAACTGGGGGGGTCACATCGTTAGCAACTCAGTATAATCAGTGTTGCCAAATCAGAGTACTTTGGACTACTATGCCTCAGACCTATTTTCTTTTGATAACTGTTTCTCTTTTGGGGTTGGCTGGAAGTGAATGTAAGGGATGCTACTACCTAGGAAGGGGAGGCTGTTCAGTGTTTCTTGGCCAGAGAGATGATACTCCTAAGTCAGGTAGTAAAAGTCTGAGCTATGGAAAGACTCTGAGAATCTTGCTAATGAGGTGAATTTTGAGAAGGAACTGTCAATGGGAAGAGCCAGATTGTTGGTGGTGCTGATAATAAAATAAGACATTATTTCCTGTGGAAATGTCATGGTTGGTAACTTAATATCATAATTAAAATTGTCTTTAAACACTATGTCATTTCAAACAGCTAATTCACGGGTGCTAACTCCTGCTGAAATCCCACTGGAATTGCATCTTGACACTTGATGAATTTCTACCACACGGAGCAGACGAATGTGTGACACGCACCTTTCTGAAAAGAGTTAAGAAAAAGGCCACAACATTATTTTTAAAAACTATTCACTTTGGTCTATTATATTCTGGTCACATTTTGTTTCAAGCAAAGCCAGAAGGTTATTGATCCCTGAAGTCCATTATGTTTCCTTGATTTATCTCAGCTTGCAAAAATTACCATCATAGTCCATTAATGGAGATCAACCTCACGATAGGGATTTGAGCAGAGTAAATCAGTACCTCGTCGTTAGGTTACACAGATCCACAGTCCAGCCTGTTGAGAGAAATTTGGGGCCCTGGTAGCTGGTGGCTGCCTGACTCCCATGCCCTCATTGCCATTGCCTAGAGGATGCCCAACCCAATTTCTGGAGAGACCAGTGCTTTATTCACATGGATGCTAGCTTGTTATGTTTGGAGCTCTGAGCTTGTGGCCCCCGCACAATTATACCACATTTTTGCCCTCTTATTAATCCTCTCCATGGTCTAGGACATAATCCAGAGGCTACAAAATCAAAGGGAGGCTTGTCACTGATTTCAATAGGTTATCAGTAGTGCTGAAACGAGAATCAATTCGTTTTTCATGAGAATTTTGTGGAAATCGAGAATTGCTGCTGAGATTTTGTATGTTTTTTTTAACCCCAATCGAGATCTCTGATGAAACTCAATTTATCGGTTACCTCAAGTTACCATTTATCATTTATTGTGTTTACCGGTTACTGTGGGGTTTTGCCATTTATCGGTTGTATCGGTATTGCAATTTACTGTGTTCCATGTTTACCAGTTACTGTGATTTGCCATTTACCGTGTTTATTGGTTTATTGGTTACCGTGTGTTTTTTGGTTATTGGTTTATTGTACTTTTTACTGAGGGTGTGAACAATTTTCCTGAGTACTGTTGTTGCTATTCTATTTGTGTATTTTTAGTTATACTACTTTAATGTTGGTAGCTGTATATGGTTATTGTTTTTGTTTATATTTTATGGCTGTTGCAATGACCTTGGTCTCGCAACTATTAATAAACTACTACTACTATTGGTTTATTACCATGTTTATTGGCTATTGGTTTATTGGTTACCGTGGTTATTGGATTTGGCTCACAGGCAACCTGGTAAACAACAACCCGATAATGGTAACCAACAACCTGGTAAACAGTAACTCGGTAACAGGCAATCCAACAGTAAACGACAATCCCGTAAACAGTAACCGGTAATTCAATAAAAGATTCTCAAGTGAGAATTGTCAAAAGACGGCAATTTTCTCGGTTATCATTTCTTATTTAAAACAAGACAAGAAACGCGAATCTTGGCGATAACTGAGAAAAAGTTGAAATTGCATTTCAGCGCTAGATATCAGTATGGGTCTTAGTATTTGATAGGGGTGAAACGAACAAACAGCAGAATAGCTGCTCTTGGATTTATTTATGTATTTATTTATTTAAGCTGCATGCAGATTGTAGTAGTTTTAATTACATTCATCGAAATATTTGAGCCACCAATTTTTGCAATTTTGGTTCATTCAGCTTGTTGGGTACGTTTATTTCATTTATTTAATCCTTTCCTAGTTTTCCATTTGTTTTTGCCAGGAACAGTGAAAATGGGTCAAGGAAAATGAGTGGTAAAAACTGGAAATGGATGGAAGCAAATGAACATTTGTGTTGGGTCAGATTGTTCAGATTTGACGGGTTTGCTCATTTTGGTGGGTATTCGTTTCAGTTTTAGTATCCGATTGAGAAACCTCTTCCTGAATTAACCCAGACTATGGGTTAATTCAGACGTGCGTTTAAATCGCACAGCAGCGGCGGCGGCATCGTGAAATTTAAAGCACCGTGCACTTCCGGGTTGGTGTGAATGCACCGACCGCGCACATTTCAGCCTAACGCGAACTGTTGGAGTGCGGTTTTCAAAGCTGCTCCGAGCAGCTTTTAAAACCGCACTCCAACAGTTCGTGTTAGGCTGAATTGGTGCATTCACACCAACCCGGAAGTGCGCAGTGCTTTAAATTGCACGATGTCGCGGCGGCGGCTGTGCGATTTAAATGCACATCTGAATGAGCCCTATGCTGTTGATAACGTTTGTACTAACATTTCTCCAACATTGATTTTTCTATGAGCTCATCGTCTCATATTCTGGTTGAAACTAACTGCCTGTATGACTAAGCAGCAGTAATTACGCAGAATCCCAGTTTAAGGTTTAGACAACTGATCCAGAAGTCACTGACATGCTTAGATAGGTTCCTCAGCAATGTTCAAATAATGGGATTAAAAAGCAAACAGCAAGCCCCAACCTCTGGGCTCCAGAAGCCACGCCTCCATGCCTTTGTCCCCAACAACCCATAACCTATATAGGACAGTAGGAACCAATGTGATAAAGTTCTATATCAAATTCTGGGAAAATAGGAAGTTTTATTAGTTTGAGGTATAGTCAGACACATTGATATTACACCTCTACAGAAAACTCACTTTAATTTTTATGAGAATAGGGTATGGTCTGTTGAAAGAATAAAGGTCAATTTCTTGAACTTTCTTCAATCATTTTCTTCACTGAAACTCACCTTCACGTGATCTCACTAAGGCCTTAGAGTACTATTCATAAAGGGATTGGGCTTTATATGGACAACAACAACGCCCATAGTTTCATTAGTGAGAGAAAAAGTGAATACAAGATGGTACTTCAGGCGGGAAAAAAACAGCAACTGATGTGTAAAGAGGTGGAAGTAGATATATCTACAAACTGGTTATTACAAATTGTCAATTTGGAGCTTGCTGAACATATTTCTGATGTATTTGGAGTTGGCAGTGCTTAATTTCTTTTTAAAAAAAAAAATTGCTGCGGCCCAATCCTGCCCCAGAAACCACTGCACTTGTTTCAGACAGAGCATGGAACTGAACCCTAGGCTCTAGCTAGCAACCCAACCACTAGATTACCCTGCCTCTCTGCAGCTGAATATAAAAAAAGGAGTTCTTGTGATTTAATCAATATGATGGCTAGGGAAGGGGATGGAGCAGAAAGTTTAATGAAAACCCAATAAGCCACCAATTCCTGGCACTTGTTTCCAACATTTCCTGGAGCTCAGTGCCCCCTCCTTTTTCCCTCCACAGCCCCAAATTTAATGGACAGGAATGAGATGAAAAAAATGCATGTTTCATTTGGTCCAGGGTTGCCATGTTCGTTGAACCAAACAAAAGCTCAAGAAGTGTGATGTATATCTAATCTATATATAGTTTATCTAATCTAAGTATACCTAAAACTATTAAACTTCAAATAGCTATATGCATAAATCAGCAAGCATATTTTATCCTACTGTAAGGCAATATAGATGATCTATTATTTACATGCCAGTAAGAGTCATGGACCTTCAGCTGCCACCGCTCATCATGGTTTGGATCCTGACGCTCCTGTTCCATCTATGGAAATATCATAGTCAGAACCGTGAGAGGTGGCAACCCTAGACTGACACCAATCCGGATTAAGTCTGCTTCAGGTAAAGCACTGTACAGTCCAATAGGAATAGGATATACAGCTGAAACTGCAAAGATCTTCCTGAGTGCCTAACTTTCTGAATTTGAAATGTATAGTCCCTATTGAAGTACAGTTGTGTTGGTATGTTTTTTCTACACAGCAAATTTGTAAAATGAAAACAGAAAAAAAATCATGTATGGAACCTGCATGAGAGTAGGAAGGAGCCTGCTTATGTCTGTGGGGGCCTTTTTGGAGGTTCCCCGGGCAAGACAGGTGGCCACTGATTTGAGATCTTTTTCGGTGGCTGCCCCTGTGCTGTGGAATTCACTCCTGGAGGAGGCTCGGTTGGCCCCCATCCTCCTGTCATTTCGACGTTTGTGTAAGACCTGGCTGTTCTGCCAGGCTTTTGGTGAGGGTGGTGGTGGGGGAGGGTGTGGGATGTGTTTTTATTACTTGGTTTAAAATTTGTAGATTTATTTTTAAATGTTTTATTGTTGAATTTTTGTGTGTGTTGTTCGCTGCCCCGAGCTGCCTTTGGGCAGGAGGGGTGGGATATAAGTTTTAAATAAATAAATAAAATAAATAAATAAAAATAGGCTCAGGGCCATCATATGCCTGAAAGAGATGGTCAAAACTTTCTAATCAGTTTTTATTATCAAAAAGAATACTATTTTATTATAAAAAAAATCAAATAAAAATTACTATACCAATTTCTGTTCCTGCCAAAAATGTTCATCTTGCCCAGTACTTTTTCTCAACATTTTTCTCCTTTATTTTTTCAGCTATTGACAAGGTTTCCAAAAAGTAAATTTTTGGTTATTGGAAAATGGGTGGGGAAACACCCTATCAAGATAGGAGTGTATTCACACACATATGTTCTTCCACTTTTAAAATTTCTTGTGAGAGGTAACAATTACACCCTGTGGCTTTTCACACAATGCTTCCCCTGTTTTCCCTGCTGTCAAATTTGCCGGGTATTTCCCCTGCTGATGCTAGCAATCCCATGATGCTGTTACAGCAGTCTTATGACTATGGGTATTTTCAGACATGACGGGGCCGGTATTGGCCCCGTCTGGAATCACCCATTGATCCCCCGCCGGGATCAAAACGGTCATCAAACAGACGAGGTGATCCCGGTGGGGAATCGGGGGAGGGGGTGGGGCCACACGGTTCAACATGTGGCCGCACAGCCCTGCCCCACACATTCCCCCAGCCACCTGCCCTCTGGGAGACAGGTGGGTGCCGTAGCTAATGCGGCCACAGTGCCTGCCGACCCCCCTGGGGCATTGACCATGGCCCGGAATCTTGCCGCTGATTCCGGGCTGTGGTCAGGGGGCAGACGAGACAGTCCCCTTGATCACGGGGGGGAATCACATTTAACACGCAAACAGAGATGGTCCAGCCAGGACCTCCGTTTGCATGTTGAATGTGATTCCCCCCGTGATTCACGGGGATGAACATCTGGGGGGGGGGGAACTTCCGTTTCCCCCAACAGACGTTACGGGACCATGATCACCATGTGGGTATTCACCGTGGTTCACCATGATCTCGTAACGTCTGAAAATACCCTATGAGGGTGGCAACTGAAAGTGTGACCTGCAAGAATACACACTCAGCCAACAAAGGAACTCTGCATAAGCCAGTTCTATCTGTTAGCTCTCTTTGCCTCTGCACATCTCTCAAATAATTCAAGTTGTACAAGTGTACACTATTGCGGCCTGACCTTACTGCTAGGCAAAGCTAGATGCCCTAGGGCAGTACTGCTCTATTGGTTGCATAGTGGAGCACTCCACCCACCTCACTGGCAATGCTTCAGTGTTGCTGGCTATGAAGCTGAAAAGTTAAATTGACTAGAAACTGACTAGCAGCCAAAACAGTTCCTTCTAATTAGTTTCACTATTCAGTTTCACATCCAGGGGAATGGAATTGCTGATGATGCATGGGGTGGGAAGATTCTCAGCTGTGCAACCACCTAGGTTAGTGGTACCAAGGAATTCTGCCCCAGCCCATAGTGCAAACAGCCATTTCAGAGCTTCAGAGTGGGCTTAGGCAGAGCTCCTGGTTAATACTCCTCAGCTGTAGAGAAGGAAACCCCCATAATTCTCTCCCCCTGTCTGCCATGGCTGCAGGCAGAGGAGTGCTGGGCTTTCTTGCTGAACAGCTGCATAGCATGGGGGACTCTGAGCACTCCCACTACCCCTTTCCAGTTCACAAGATGTACAAGCAAGGACTACTCCTTCCTGCAAGAGCTTGTGAAGAGGGAGGAAGTGCCCAGAGTTGCACACACTACAGCTGAATAGTAGGGATTCCTACTCATCAGATGTTGTGTAGGGAATGCAGAACCCTCCCCCTTTCCCACATACACCCAAGCACTGCAGGTGTAGGGGTGTGCATGTTATTTTCATTATATCAATAACGAAAACAAAATTTGTCATTTTTGTTGTTGTTACTGCAATAACGAAAATTACAAAAATAACAAAATCAATAATGATAACGGAAGTCATTATGGATTTCGTTATTGCCTGGCAGGTGTTTTTTGGAGAGAAACGTGGTGAGGGGAGCAGACACCTCAGAGCCAGAAACAGTGTTGAACTCTTGAACTAGGCCTGTGATGGGAGGGGAAGGACCTGATGGATGTAATCGCTGGCCAATGAGCAGTGCAAGCAGGTCTCAGGCAGTTGAATGATACCCTGTGATTGCTCAATGCCGCTTGCCTCACAGAACCAATCAGGGGAGCTCTGGGGGAGGGCACTACAATCCTTTATACTGCAGGACTGGGCTACTTGACTCTGGTTCTTTGTAAACTATTGCTCTTTCAGGGTGCATTTGCAGAATCTGACTCCCATATATATCCCTGCCACCTTACCTTTCCAATCCTTATTCCTTATCCTTACATTTTACATTTTTCCTTCCCCTGCCTGTCTCCCCGTGTACGCACGCACGCACGCACGCACGCACAGTATAGTGTATGTGTGTGTGTGTGTATATATATGTATGTGTGTGTGTGTGTGTGTGTATATATGTGTATATATATATATATGTGTGTGTGTGTGTATATATGTGTATATATATATGTGTGTGTGTGTGTATATATGTGTATATATATATGTGTGTGTGATATTAGATGATAGATACAAAATAGAGATAGTGGATATACCTCTGAGTTTTCCTTTTCCCTATCCCTGTCTGTCTCCCCTTGTCCATATATTATATAGATATAGATAGATATTAATTTTGTATATATATAGATTAGACATTTAGATACTCGGCTGTTTTATTATATATATTAGGATTATAAGATAGGAATATTTTGTATTACACATAGGTTAGGTTTAGTTTAGATTCTGTATATATTATATATATACATATTATATAAATAAAACTAGATATTGTGTGTATACCAATATCAATATATTAAATAAAACTAGATATTGTGTGTATACCAATACCAATAACGATACCAAAAACAAAATCTTCATTTGAAATCGGTACCAATACTGATAAAGATAATAACAAAAAATGTCATTTTGTTAACAAAAATGAAAAATGTTAATAACAAAAATGGTAACAAAAAATGACATGGAGCCCTGGTGTACACCCCTAGTAGGGAGTACTCCTATCATTTTGCTTTGCTTGGCAATGTAGCTAATGGAATGCACGGGGAGGATCTTTGTCCTTGCTTGACCAGGAACCCTCTCCCTCATCTTACTTGCACCACTGTTAGGTCTGCTCCCCCATCCCTAGGGGTGTGTGTGTGTGTGTGTGTGGTGTGTGAGGGTGCATGCGTGCACATGGTGCGGTGGGGGTGGGTGGATGTATGTGTGGTTGTGTGTGTGTGCATGGTGCTGTGGGTGCATGGTGCAGTGGTGTGTGTGTGCGTGCACAGTGTGTGTGGTGTGTACATTTGCACGGTGAATGCACAGTAGGGATGGCAATTCCAGGTACGGACTAATTCGTAACTAACAGAAATGGGCTGTTACGGATTAATCTGTACCAATCCATAACAGCAGTCCAAAGATATTACGGGTCCGGACCCAGGTTTCCCACTCCCCACCCCCAGGAGTCCTGGTACAGTCATTTACTGGCCTCAGGGTGAGCTTGATTGCAGATTGATTAAAGGTCCTGGGGGGGGTCCTTCTGTGTGGAGAAGTCACCCCGTCAGGCTCTCTTGTGGTGGCACCATTGTGGAGGCCCAGCTCCACAGCACGCACGCACGTAAAAAATGGCTGCTGGGGCCATTCTGTGCATGTGCAGCCCATTTGCAAAATGGCACCGGCAGTGTTGGTGCCATTTTGGAAAAGGACAGCTGTTCTGCGCATGCAATCTGAAGCCATTCGCACATGCTCAGAGCAGCTGCCCTTTTGCAAAATGGCGCCGACACTGCCAGCACCATTTTGTAAAAGGGCTGAGCATGCGCAGAATGGCTCCAGCAACCATTTTGCACATGTGGGCTGTGGAGCAAGGTCTCCACAGTGTGCTGCGATGAGAGAGCCTGCCGGGGGGACTCCTCCACACAGGAGGAGCCCCCTCCCCACCCCCCCGGACCTTCAATCAAGCTGTATCCCACCACACCTGCAATCAAGCTCACCCTGAGGCCAGTAAGTACTATACCAGGACCCCTGGGGGTTGTTGGGAGGGAACGATGAGTCATGAGGGTAACAGTTTTTAAAAAAAAAAATTTAATTATGCATCCGTACCGTACCTATAATTAAATCTGGGAAAAAAACCCTTACCCGTAACAAACTGTACCCATAATTTGGTGCTGGTTGCCATTCCTAATGCACAGGGTGTGTGGTGTGCACATATGTGTGCTAGGTGAGTGGTGTGCACGTACGTGTGCAGAGTATGGGTGTCTGAGTGCATTGTGAAGTGTGTGTGTGTGGTGGTCCTGCACTGGCTTCCACACTCCTCCACCTCCCCACTTGGTAACACCTTCCCTGTTATTCCCACTTGTCTGTCCCAGCCTCCCTATCCCACATGCTCTTCACTGCCCCAGAAATCCTTGTCCCAGCTTCTCCAGCCCCACAACCTCCCCACTTCCTTCCACCACCCCCACTCCTGCAATCCCCGTCCCCTACAACAATCACCCCACTGCCTTAGCTTCCACACTCACCAGTGTCCTCCTCAGCCTCTCCCCTGCTCACTGGGCAGGGCTATTCCATTTTCTGGGCCCATCCCAACCTAGCTATGACCCTGTCATATATGCATAAAGCTGCTTCTGCATCCAGCTTACATCTGGGTTTTGCTGTCATAATGGAAGTGTATTGATAGTTACACTAGTGCAATTTTTTTTTCAAGAAGACATTTCTTTCCTTGATTTTTTGCACATAGAAGTAAGCAATAGTAATTGACATCATTGTGCATTTCTACCCCCTTCAAAGTTTTGCATATGGAGAAGCAAAACTGTCAAATACTGGATGAAATATTTTGATTGCCATAAATAGTTATTCAATTTTTGTTCCTCTCCATAAACCCAAGCGTAACACTGGCATTACTCAGTGAACTTATGACATTTACAGTGCTTTTGAAGGCTTTAATCCTGAAAATGTTATATTTATGAGTGAATTTCTCCATAAAGCTTATGCAGTATACCCACAGAATACCAATGTGTTCAGCAATTCAAAAATCTTTTTGTATTGGATTGGGTGGGAAAGGAGACTGGTAATAAGGAACCTTTCTAGATCACAGTTACTTAGAGGTTGGTCTGAACCAAAACACTGGATCCAAACTCTGTTTAAAAAAATAAAAAAATAAATATTAAAATTACTTAATTGAAGTTTAGATCCAAATCCAAACTTCATGGGCCTGATGAATGGTCTCACTAATGCTGTCATATATCAGAATTAGCTCCAGTTAAGACAGTGGATTTAAACCAGCTAAGATTCAAATTAGTGCTGAAATGAATCATGGATTCTGCATTTGAAGATATTGGCCCCAGTACACAGATGCAGCACACGCAGAACATGTGCACCATGCACATGGAAGGCATGCATACACACGGTGCGTTCAGAGTACCCGCGTAGTGTGCACTCATGCTCTCTGAGCATGGTGCATGCATGATCCTTGAATTGGGCCCATTATTTGCATTTTCAAACAGCATTGTTGTCGCAGGAGTAGGGGGAAGGAGGTATGGAGACCCAGGGGCTACCCTCTTAATGGGTACAGAAACAAGACACCACACTGACAACCAGAGGCAACTACGCTTACCGCCAAGACCTAGCTTGGTAATGCTAGGGTCCCTCAGGGTGTAGGGTGGGCTTTCCCTCAGAGCTAGAAGGCAACCCTTTTCATCACAGGGACTAGGCGAGCAGTAGCTGTCTGCCTTGGAGAGACAAGACTCACAAACAAGAAGGGAGACCACTCACTCGGGGAAATGCTCAGGGTCCAGGACACCGTGCAGTTTCTGTGAGAGGGAGGAAGGGAGGAGGGAATGATTCCCAGGGGAAGGGAAAGGGAAACCGGGACAAGGAAATAGGGGCGTGGGGGAATGGGCTTTCTTACTTAGGATAATGTGCTAGGAAGGCTGGCGGAGGAGAGCGGGAAAATAACAGGACTGTAAGGAAACAGGTACCCCACACTATAAATCACCTCACACCGTTTATCCAGGACACACAAAAACACCAGACCCTCTTTTACTCACTCACACGTAGGTCACTCTCTCAGGAAGGGAAACACTGGGACCACTCACTCCTCATATACTTCCGAACCAGACACTGAATCTCCAAGGCAAGGGGGGGCCAGCTTCTCAAGAATGACTACCGGCGGGGAAGTCAGGCCCCGCCGGTACCTTTTATAGTTTTGCTTTGCCTGCTGCCCGTGTGCTCTGGGCGGGGCCCAACCTCCCGCTGCCACAGCTGACGCTGTTCTGGAGATGCAGGGGGCGTGGCAAGAAGCGCGCTCCCCTACGACGTGACCCCGCCCCCTCATCCTTTCAGCGCTGCACCTGATTCCCCTGCCGAGCCCCTGAGGCGGGCCCGCCTCCGGGTCAGTGGGCCCGTTGTTCCGGAGACCTTGGCCTGGGGAGGGTGCGTGCTGACAATTGTGACTACCTGAATCAATATTTACACAAAAACAAATATTTGCATATTCAGTCTTTTGGTCCTTTTTGTTTGGATATTTAGTTATCTGTGCAATACCCAAAATGAAATGACTGAAAATATAAACACATAAACAAAACATTATATGTTTAGACATTATATTTATTAGACAGCATATAAACAAAAACCTAAACAAATACCCAAATGAAGTGGATGTGAATACTGTTTTGTACCCACTTCATCAGACCCAAATTGAAGTGGTGAATTCAATGAATACAGTAATTTCAGTTCTAAACAGAATCTAGTTAATAGTTTGGGGGGTATATCCAGTGGAATTGTGATAACATCCCTCAACCAATCAAACAGTCTATTTTCTTCATTAAAAGACGGTCTCAGGCATTACCATTATGTATCAACCCATTTTTTTGTGACTTAAATTGTAACAAGAACAAAGAAGACAGGTGAAATGAATTTATTCATAAGTCAAAAATTACATGGGGAATGAATTAAATCATCCGCCTGTTTGTTCAGCCAGCCAACAAAAGAATAAAGAGAATTAACTCATTCTCATTATCATTGCCAGTAGGATGGATTCTCATTTTTTTCTGCTTTTTGGCAGTCCTCTTGTTTAAACTGTAGTTGAGCTCATGCCAGCCTTTATCTCCTCGCTAAAATTAATTAATGCCTTAAAAAGTGGCCCATCAAGAAGTAGAATGTGCCCCTTCTGAAGAGACGGGAGTTCCATAATACTGAGTTGTAAGTCACAGGGTACTGCTGTTCAAAGCACTAGATAAAAAACAGAAAATCCCTAAGAGAGAAACTGAGACTTTCAGTCACCACCCTCCCCACCCCCCCCTCAGTTTTCCATATTTATTTATCTATTTATTTAAGTTAATACACTGTTTTCACTATTGATGGAGTGATAAAGAAAATGGAGCATCTGCAGTATTAATTTAATTACTTATTTAAACTTCTACTCCACCTTCCCCTAAAGATCGGGGTGGGTTATTTATTTTTTAATTTTATTTATTTAATACATTTTTATACCCTGCCCCTCCTGCAAGCAGCTTGGGGTTATAACATAAAAACATTATAAGATAGCAATACATTAAAATCTCCTAAGAATTGCCACCCCACCACCACCTATTCCCAACTCCCAAATGCTTGGCCAAAAAGAAAAGTCTTACATTGCCTCTGGAAAATGCCCAAGGCCAGGGTTTGATGAGCCTTCAAAAGGAGGGAGTTCCACAATACCAGGGCAGCAACTGAGACTGATTCTCTGCTCATCCTCATCATCTGAACCTGATGGGCAGATGGTATCTGCAAGAGGGAGCTCCCAGCTAACCACATCTGTGATAGGAGTCCCTTTCAACCCATAGGATTGACCAACCATCATCACTTCAGTCTTGTCTGGAGTCAGTTTTAATTGACTCACCTGTCCCCAGTTCCCAACAGCATCTAGGGACTGGGTAAGCTCTGAGACTTCAGGACTTGGGTTGGAGAAAAAAGAGAGGTAATGCTGAGTGTCATCGGTATATTGATGGCATCTCACTCCAAAGCTCCATATGATCTCACCCAGCGATCATACATATGATCTCACCTGTAAAACTGTCATAAAATCCCCAGAAAGTGATGAAAAGTCCTGGAAAGTGACAAAAGACTTTCAAATGATGAAAAGTGACAAAGTACCAGAAAGTGACAAAAATGATGGAAAAAATAGCGGAAGCAAGGAATCACTGAAAACTGATGAAGTACCGATGGACATTCACAACCACTTCCGTAAGGTCAGTATTTTCCTTCAGAACAGGAACATTTGCTCTCGTCTCAGCTCTAGTTGAAAGATCTAATATGATCAACTGGGTACAAATTCATTCATGTCGATCTCCAGGCATAGATAATTGATTAAGGTCACAAGCTCAGTGAGTAATGTACCCAGGACAAAAGTCAGACTGACATGGGTGTAGGAATCCAATAGCATTGAGATGCACCCAAAGCTGCTGGGAGACTACCCGTTCGATAACCTTCCCCCAAAAGGGGACATTAGAGACAGGACAATAGCTGGCTGAGGAGTCAATGGGGCCAATCACAATCCCTTCGGACTAGCACATTCCATACATGTGATACGCATACTGTGCACTTCCCCAGCATGGGCCCCACAGCCTGTGTACAAACCGCACAGTGGCGCACGCAGGGCGTGGGATTGTGCCCAATGTCAAGGGATGATTTCTTGACCAGGAGCCAGACAAACACAGTTTTCAGAGTGTCCAACTACCTACCTTCCTGACCAGGCATTAGCAACTCTAGCCAACAATAGCCCCACTGACTCCCAGCTAACTCACCAGCTAACTTTCACTGCATCACTCCAAGCACACCCTCCACATCAGTGGGTTGAACTGAAACGGAACCAAATAAATAGGACAAGACTGAGGTTCCATAACCCCCTAACTCTGAATCTGCAGTCAAAATAAAAGCACCTAAGTCATGCTGAACAAAGTGATTTTGTCTGCAAAGTAAGTGGCAAATTTCTCATGAGTTTTTGGTAAGGATTTCAATTTCAGATTTGGGTTAATCCATAACAGGTCATTACAGATTAATCCGAAGCAGTCTGTAACAGGGGCCTGCCATTTGCAGATCCTCTGTTATGAATCCAGGTTTCCCCCACCCCAGGACCAAGGACTGTTACTTACCAGCCTCGGAGGGCTTGATTGAAGCTCTGCCAGCCTGTTGTTGCTGTGGGGGCCTCCTGGCAGGCTCCCTTGCCGTGGAGTGCTGCCGAGCTCTCTGCTCTGGAGTACGCATGTGCAAAATGGCCATTGGAACTGTTTTGTGCATGCACAGCCTTTTCCCCAAATGGTGGTTGCAGTATTACCGCCATTTTGGAAAAGGGCAGCAGGTCTGCACATGTGCAAAATGGTTGCTACACGTACTGGTGGTGACACTGCCACCGCCATTTTGGAAAAGGGCTGTGCATGTGCACAATGGCCCTGGTGAACATTATGCATATGCGCGCTCCAGAGTAGGGAGCTCGGCAGCACACCATGGCAAGGGAGCCTGCCAGGAAGCCCTTCACAGCAGCAGTGGACTGGCAGAGCTTCAATCAAGCTCTCTGAGACCAGTAAGTACCAGGGCTGAAATGAAAATAAAATCCCTCCCTCAATGAGAATCTCGCCAGACTTGAGAAGGGGGTGGTTGAGAACTTGCATGATCTCAACCCCCCCTCGAGATTGGGGTGCCAGAGGTGAGCAGGGGGCAAAGACTTGCCTCCTGGCCCCCACCCAGCATCCCCACCTGCCTGGGAAGTGAAATTCTAGGTGGGGGCCCAGGAAGGGAGTTGGGGCTTAGTGGGGAGCCTTGCATACCCTCCAGAGAGGGTCCGAATCAGCTTGGTTTCTTCCTGGGCTTTTAAGAATGAAAAAAAAGAAAGAAACTGAGCATGCTCAGAAGATCCTGAATCATCTCTTCTGGGCATGCTCAGCCATTTTCAAAGATGGCGCTGGCAGCATGCTGTGGGCGCCATCTTGGATGTGGGCAGCCCGTTCTGAGCATGCCCAGAACTTCTGGACATGTTCAGAATGGGCTGCTCTTCTCATAAATGGCACCTGCAGTGCACTGACACTGCTGACACCATCTTTGAAAAGGGCTGAGCATGCCCAGAAGGGATGATTCAGTTCTTCTGAGCATGCTGTTTTTTTTTTTAAAAAAAATATTTATTTTCATACTTAACAGTCAGGGAAAAGGCCACGCTGATCAGGAACCCCTCTGGTGGGTAGGTACTCCACTTCTAACCCCAGCTAGGCTCCCCACTGTGCTCCTGACCCCCTCCCTTGCCCCCACCCAGAATTTCCCTTTCTGGACAGGCAGGTGGGTGTCCAGGGAGCATGTCTTTACCCCTACTCACTTCTGGCTCCCCGCCTAGACCCCTGCCTGCTCCCCTTGCCTGGCCCCCACCCCCACTAAGCCTTTCAAATCTTGCCAGTTCTCAGCGAGAATGGAGGTGGGGTTTCTCATCTTGTCTTGTTTACAGAACAAGATGGGGAAAACCCCAATCTTGTTTGGAACTGGTGAGACTTGAGCAGCGAGTTTCAGCTCTAGTAAGAACCATTTCAGGGTCCTGGGAATGGGGGTGTTAGAGATCAAACCCCTTGCCTCGCATGGGACTATGGATGGGAGTATGGATTGGTTTCCCATTGACTTGAGTGAGAAAATTTACCATTGACTTCCATGGAATCCGAATCTGAATCTGTATCCATTCCATAATTTAATCCATAAATTACAGATCCAAATCTGCAATGGATCTGAATCTGTAACTTAATCCGAATGCCCATCCCTAGTGTTTGACAGACCAAATTAATCAGGCCATGAACCACTCAGAACAGCTCAGTTGGACAGAACATTGCAGCATAGATCATTCTTGAAGGACTATGTTTGTCTGTGATGGCAGCTAAGAAAGCATTCTTCTCCAGTATCGTAGTGTCTGCAAGTACTCTGTTTCAGTGCGAGTCAAGCACCACCTTCATTCTTATCCCTTAGCCTCCCACTTCAACTGCCTCAGGTCCTCTGTATGCCAGGGGAACCTGTGCTACTACAGCGGTGGGAGCAGACACCTCAGTGCAATCATGTCAATGACTATGGTCAACATGATATTCCACAAATCAGCCAGGCCATCAATTGAGTAGCCCTCCGGATCAGTGGGTATATTCCCGAGAGGTCTGAAATCCTATTGGCTCCGTAGTCACGAGATGTAGACCAACCTAACTGGTCCATCACCCCAACGGGCACAAAGGAGGGCAGGGATGTGGACCTTCAGACGGTAATAGTCAAACTATGACAACGGTGTTGTAACAACATCTCCAATACCTGGAACCCCTGTTTTCAGGCCATTCTGTGCCCCACTTTATATTTATATATATATATATATATATATATATATATATATATATAATTTAATAATGTTCAGCTGTTGCCATATCATAAACAAACATAAACATAAGAAATACTTAACAAATATATAATATCACATTAATATACGAATAAGCCAACAATATCAACCACCTAGATATACATAAAATAATACAATATTAGCGATAGGCCCACCCAACCCTGAGATCAGGGGGTCCACAAGCCCCAAGTTAATCCTTTTCATCCCCTCTAATCCATAATACATTGTAAAGAAAATAGGTCACCTTCTTAGTAAGCTCTCCTTCCAGACCTTCTAGAAGCACTAGCAGGGGTGGAATCACAGGCCTTGCGGGGCAATCATTAATAAATATTGACAGCCACCTAGCCCTAAGGTCTCGCACTCTACAGCAATATAGCAGAAGGTACTCTAGGGAGCCTACCAATCCAGGGGAACAGTCACAAAAACATAGAGATGGAGGGAGGCCCCTAAAGCAGGCCTCAGTGACTGGTGTAGGGAGCACATACATTCGCGCCATAGCAAAGCACCTGCGGACTTGGGGGAAAAGATATAATTGAAGATAAGGTGGCGGTAGCTGTGCATACTTGTACAGTTCCATAAGCTCTGTCATCGTCTCCTTTTCCCTCATAGTAGCCAATTCGGATTGCATACTGTTGTCAAGAAGCCTCTGACGGGTCACTCTCTGTGCCCCAATATACCCCAAGCTGAGTAAACTATCCTTGGAAAGCCCAACACTAGTCAATTTCCTTTGAACCTGAGTTGCCCAAAAATTGTGAACACCATCCTCAAGAGTAAAAGATGTCAATGGAGCAACTAACCCAAAATGCAGTTTGAGCCAATAACCTATCGCAATTAGCCATACTTGAGTTTCCAGAGAAGAAACCTCACACTCAAGGCAAACTGCACAGCTAGGCGCATGGCTAGGTGTAAGGTTCCGCTGGGGGCAGAGGCGCGGGGGGCTTCGCACTAGGCAAAGGTGCCGCCGGTCCCACATCCCCCGGCATGGAGGGCAGACAGGAAATCCCGGAGAGGGCACTAGTAAACAGCGGCACCATGCCGCACATGCAGGGGATACCCCAGCTGCACGGCAGCGCGGGGAGGCGGGGCTTGGGAACGGCGTACATTGCTCCGCTCACATTCGGGCGTTGCAAGGGGCGGAGTCAGGGCTTCAAAAGGAGAGGGCAGTTATCGCAGCAGCGCCGGTGATCAGCGCTGCTGTGAGACTGGCCCCTTGCGATGAATTTGAAGGAGAGACTTGTAGTACAGCGTCGAAAGAGTGTGGTGATTGAGTGGAGTGTGTAAGCGAGAGAGATTGTGAGAGCAAGGTGAGTGCGAGTAGTGTGTGGGATGTGTGAGCGGGAGTGTTGCGAGAGTATGCCGACCACCCCTTACCCTTCCAACCCTTTCCCTCCTCCCTTCCTCCCGGGTTACCGCAGAGTCTTATTCCTTGGTGTGAGTCTGCCCTTGTTCCCTGGCCCATTGTCCTGGTTCTTGTCTTTCCTGGTTACCCCCACGAATAGAGCACGTCCCTGTCTTTTACCCCAGCACTACTGTCTGCATACGTGTGGGGTGTGGAATACGGGTGGTGAGAGATACGGATCTTGCGTGCATGAGTGGGGGCTGAGCTCTGGGCCGTGCTATCTCCACCCCGATGATGAAACGGCCTGCTTTCTATCGAAGGCACTAGGGCCAACTGTTATCCTGAGGTGGTGTTTTCCAATACAAGAGCACATAGCCCGAGCGCGAGAGGTGCACGTAGTTTTCTGGAGTGCCTGGCAAGCAGTATGTGTAAACTACCCTGTCCCCTCTGGGTTCCACCCATCACCTTGTCCCCCCTCACGTAACACTAGGGAGATCCAGGATAGATCTCAAGAATTTAGTCTGCACAGGTTCAAAGATAGTACATTTCCCCAGTGCCCACAATTGCGCCCCATGTAGAAGTTGGGAGAGACACTTGGCCCTATACACCCTGATAGCTGGAGCCACAAGAAAGCCCCCATTGGCCCTAAAGTAACAACCTATCGTTCTCCCTACCTTATTTGCCTGTCTACGGGTTGCAGTGAGAGTGGGTCTTTTGAATGCCTGGAGCAGTAGGGTGGAGGAGGAAATTAAGCTCTTGGGTTTTTCGAGAGAAGCTCTTGAGCCTTTGGGCTTGGAAAGAGCTTTATCTATAATCAGAAGGAGGATCCTGGACCAGGAAATATAAGAGGAGGATTCTCTGTTGGCTAAACAGCTGGTGGCGCCTGACTACCCAGTGAGGGGAATTTTGGATTTGGAAAATAGCTACCTACATCTCTGGCCGGACTTTAACCAGAGAAAGATCTTTACATGTTTTCGATGTAACATGTACCCATTTGCTATATTGGAGGGGCGATATAGAGGCATGCCTAGAGCAGAGAGAATCTGTCAGTTATGTGATCTACATGAGACAGATTCACGAGAGCACATTCTTTTGTATTGTGAGGCTCTAAAGGGCCCTAGGCGTGCCTTGTTGGCAAAGCATATACAGGACTCTTCTGATATTAGGAGTCTGGAAAGGAGATTCTTCCACGAGGCTGACTCGATCCTCACAAGAACAGTGGCTAGATTTTGCCTGATTTTTCTCCGCTTGAGAACTAGGCAGCTGGGTACAAACTGTTAGCATAAACTGCGGGATGTGGAGCCCGAGGGATGTGAATATTTATTTCATTTAAATGTAGGGTATTATGGGGTAGTCTGGGAAATTTAGGAAAAGGGGTGGGGGGTGCTGCGGAAAATACAAAACCCTTGAGATAAACGCAGTATAAATAGTGCCACTTAAATTATTAAGGGATATAAAGTGGAATGATGTGATATAAGGCGACAAATATTGAATATAAATGCCTTAAAAAGGTTTTATATAGGTTGTATTATACTGATTTTATTTAATTATATGTGGATAACCAGTGTGACCATACCTTGGAATTTGTGCGGCCCATTGTGAGTTATGTATGTTGCAGACTGTTTTGTAAATGTGTAAAAACCCTTGGGTTATACAATAAAGTATTTGATTTGCCTGTCTACGGGCCGCAATTAAATGAGCTCCCCAGGTACCATTAGCCTGAAAAATCAGGCCCAAATACTTGTAAATGGTAACCTGTTCTAACTCAAATTTACCTAGGGACCATCTATAAGACTTCCATCTGGGTGAGAAGATCATTATTTTTGTTTTATTATAATTAATCTCCAAAAAATTTTGAACAAAAAAAATCATCTAATGCCTGTAACTGCCTCAGCAGACCTACCCGTGTCCTAGAAAGTAGGACAGCGTCACCCGCATGTAGCAATATGGCCACCTCGGTAGATCCAATTCTAGGTGGATGGTTATCCGAGGAGGAGACTACAGCTATCAGGTCATTCAAATAGATATTAAAAAGTGTGGGGGCAAGCACGCACTCCTGCTTGATCCCATGCCTTGTCAGGATGACCTTAGATAATGAGCTCCTTTGATCCAATCTAACATGCAATGAGGTGTTAGTGTATAGCCCAAAAGCCTCCTGTCTATTGATGTACCAGACCGTTTTTCCCAAAGATTGTTTCTGGACACCAGGTGAAATGCAGCTCTCAAATCTACAAATGCTGCATAATGCCATGTCGTACGATAATACTTGCTGACCAAGTGGCTCAGGACCAGACAGTGATCTTTTGTAGAACAGCCTGACCTGAAACCATTCTGTTCCTCTCTTAAAAATTCCTCTTCCTGCAACTACTTCTCCAATTTTTTTCAGCAAATACCTGGCATAAATTTTGGCGCCGACGCTTAAAAGGCTAATTGGCCTAAAATTTCCTGGTTCTTCCGGTGAGCCCTTCTTATATATACATTAACAACACTGGATTATTTCCATCTTCCTGGCTATCCAGTATAGTGGTCCCCATCTTTAAAAAGGGGAACCCAGGTCAACCTGGGAATTATCGGCCAATAAGCCTCCTCAGCATTGTAATTAAATTATATGCCAAACTTCTTTTGAATAGGCTACAAGTATGGTTAAAGTTGGAACGAATTATTGAACCCGAACAAGCTGGCTTCTGGGAGGGGTTGGCCACAACGAATCATATTTTCACCTTATCTGCCCTAATATCTAAGTATGCTGTCTCACAAAGAAAACTTTATCTATGTTTTATAGATCTTGAGAAAGCCTTTGACTCAGTCTGTAGGGAATGCCTTTGGACAAAACTTAGATCTCTCTCCATTGATGCCAGACTTTTGTTTTTGTTGGTAAAATTACATGAGCGGAACTTGCTGCGGGTCCGATATAATAGGCAAGGGGCACTTTCCCAAGTGGTACAGGTACGAGTTGGAGTCCAGCAGGGATGTCTATTGGCTCCAGCACTTTTTAACTTATACCTGAATGACTCTGTGCATGCTTTAAAACAGATTGACACACATGCCTCAAGAATAGGTGACCATAGGACCTCGATACTTTTATACGCCGATGATACGGTGCTGATTTCGCAGAGCATGATAGGCCTGCGGCGGGCCATGCAACTTTTGGGGATTACTGCAAGTCTGAATTTTTAACAATCAATTTCTCTAAAACCAAGGTCTTGGTGGTAGGGTCTAGAGGAGCCCAGAAGCTCCATCGATGGGTAATTGGTTCAAATCTCATCAGGCAGGTGCAGAGTTTTAAGTACCTGGGGGTGATGTTTTCCTCGAATGGGGGTTGGAGGGATCATTTTGCAGCTGCCAAAGCGCTAGCTAAGAAATCTGCCATGGCAGTTGTGAAATTCTTCTTCGGCAAAGAAGCTGGTACTCCCAGCACTTCACCTGTTTAAAGCGAAGAATCTGAACCTCCAGATAAGAGCTTTCAACAGATTCTATGAGGTCTGACAATTCATCCCAACAGGATTCTTTTTAATAAAATAATGTGATGAATAAGGAGGGACATATACATTAAGCAAGGCCAATATACCTAGAGGAAACAACATCAATGTCCCACAAACAAGGGTTTGATTCCCTGGTAATGGGGAATATTTAACTGATAGAAGTGAGGAGACAAAACAACAGCAACCACCACTAGAATGGCCCTCCCCCCTCCCCACCACCCTGTAGTTAAAGCGTCCAAAGTAAAGGCATCAAACCCAGGCAAAGAGACTGGGCCCTGGTGCCAAGTCTCTTGTAAACATATATCATTCCCCATAAGAAAGCACAAAAATTCCCTATCAGTTGCCTTAGTCCTCCAACCTGCTACATTCCAAGAAACTACCCTGATCTTGGGGAAACATCATTCTGATGCCCCTTCCCCCTGGAGTTTATCTTCCACACATGACAGCAAAATGTCTCCATGGTCACGGTCCGCTGTGTTCATACCAGCGGAATTAGAATTCCCCATATTTCCATCTACTGATGTTAATAATGTCATCTGTGGCTGGCATCCCCGAAAGGAGAATATATCTCTTGAATTACCTGGAACCCTAGAACCAAAGACAAAGGAGGGGAGGTTCTCCCAAACAATCCCCTTCCCACCCACCCCCACCCTTTAGCCCCACTTTATGCATCGGGTCAGATATTATTTGTGATAGACCCATAGTTGTCATGAAATTGATGAAGTCCTTCTCCAACCCTTAAAGTTTCATCTTGTTGTGTATGTTGAAATAGACCAAGAGTATAAGTCTGGGTGACCTCAAGACAATGTCGAAGGCCAATTCAGCCAGCTCAGTTAGAGAGTCCTGAAATTGGCCAATGGAAGAACTCCTATTGACTTTAGAAAACTATGGATTAGGTGCTCACTCTCATCTTTTCTGTAAGGATTGTCTTTCTGATTATAAATTTCAGGGGGCAGCGAAGCCTCATCAGACCTATGACTATTTAACAGCTCTCTAAAAATCAAAATGTGTGATATGCAGTGCACTGGGTAACAACGGAAATAGCAGAATCTGCCTGCATCTTTACACCACTGACAACTTAGATTTTGCATCAATGAGATGATTCTGTCAATAGGGTCAATTTGGAAAACAGTAAAACGTCTGTGGGAAAAGAGAATAGAAATCGTGCTTTGGCACTGTATCTTGCAAATTATTTTCTTAGTATGCAGGCAGATGTCTTGGGGAGCAGATAATGTGTTTACTGTGTGTAGTCTGGGTTATGCAAGATTCTAGGGAGAGGGTGTGAACAGCATGAGAGTGTGCTCTCTACCTTGGTCTTTTGAGTAAATACAGTTCGTAAGGCAGAGTTGCTCCCTTGGAACTGGTGTTGGGTTGGGATTCCTGAAAGAAGGAATGCTGTTTATGACTACCTCTGTTCCAGGAGTGGTGTATATATGAAGGGGGGTGGGGGGCGAAGACAAATTACAATCAGAATAAATCCTCTCTCATCATTGAATCTTCCCCTTTGGGGGAACGTCCTGGAAGTTTGCCAGCACTCGACGGGTAGAGGTCCAGTGGGTAGTGCATTCACTACCGCATGCCCAGTGGGCACTCAATGGGTTACCCGGCCCTTATTGGGTGCCCATAAGCCCGAAAATGCAGCTATCACCAGGACTTTCCAGGTCTTTTGGAATTGCCCCAGGACTCCCTGGGAAGCTGATCCCACACCCTTTTGTTCCCTGCCCTGGGCTGACTCACTACTGCTCATCTGACTGCTGCTCCTCTGAGTGGCCATGGATCCCCCTGCTGCTCCCTGGCCGCTGCTCAGCTGAGCCGAGGTCTTCGTGATCAGTTTTTCTGAGTGGGGCAGAGTGGTGCAGCCTCTTCCGGCATGCCGTGCGCAGCCCACATGACACACACACACACAGAGGTCATGCACAGCGCACCGGAAGAGGCCTCCTTGATGTCCCCACTCTGCTCAGAAAAGCCGAGTGGGAAGACCCTATTTCAGCTGAGCGGTGGCCGGGATGCAGGAGCAGCAGCTGCCCGGAGGAGCAGCAGCCTGCTTAGCAGCAGTAAGTCACACTGGGGCAGGGAGTGAGGAGGTAGCCTATCGAGTTGTGTTTGGGTACTGACTGGTTCCAAACGTGACCGGGACGAGTCGGACACCTCAAATTCGCTGGGTTGCCTGTTTTTCAGGTGCTCATTTGCACCTCTACACAGGGGGATTAAAATAAAAATATTTTATTCTTGCAGAGCAAGGAAAGGGGGCTGTGAAAATGAAAGGAATGGAGGACAGATGTAAAGGGGTCAGTGAAGTATTACAAAGGGGAGAGAATGGAGAAAAGCATGGAAGAAAAAGGAAGTGAGGGGAAGAATAAATTCAATAGGTGAAACAAGATATGAGGGTGGACCCTTGTTTGCCCTTATTAAATTCAAGACCAAAAGGAGAGATTTCATATCCTAAACTAAGAACATTTCAAAGAGACAATGGTAAGGAAGAGAAACTATGCTTTAGTTGTCTCCTCCCCCTCCCTTTTAAAATCCAAAAATATATTTTTGTCAGATTTTTTGAAGACTAATTTTCAGAAACAATACATATATCTCAGCCAATACCTGCCTGCAATTTCTCTACAATTTTCTGCAGCAAATGGGTCTTAATCCTACCATTTCCCCAGCAATTTCCTAGTTGTCTTGCTCATTATGGCCCTCAAATTGTTATTTCATCAGATTCCTTTCCATTGACAGTATCCTATTGCAAGACAGAACAATTGGAAGCTTCAATCATCTTTGCTTTTAAGCTCGCAAGTATCCAAAGAGTTTTATAAGTTTCTCCTTGCCCTTTGTTTTTTTTTCCCTCAGCCCCTAACTGCTAAAGTTTACTTTTCAAGAAATACTGCCTCTTTCAAATGAAGGTTTTGAACCTCATTATATTTTCTCTAGACTTCCAAACAACTTTGCAATCTGCTCCATATAGTTGTAGGAATAGTTCCTTTTAAAACTGATATTTCCAAAGAGATGCTATTATATTCCCACATAGGCCAGGCTGTTTCTAAGCTGTATGGTATGGCTTCCTGATTTCTCTGTTTAAGATTTAAAATAAAGAAAATTCAGGCAAGCCAGTAATCTATGCTGCAATACCCAGAAATAAGAGCAAATGCATGTGTGGCCTTGGGGATATAGGAAAGGGCTTATAGCACATTGCCTGAACTACTCCTTTCCATCACATTAGTCCATGAGAACTTTGCAGGAGGTCAGGAAGCTGTAACGATGCATGGAATTTCATCCTTCATTAAGGCACTAGCTGCTTTCGTTATGCAAAGTGAAGGTTGAAAGATTTCAATTAATGATGATTATGAGGTCTACTAATATTGACTGCAGTCTCCAGTATTGATTAGCAGCACTAATAAAATCCCCCAAGCTTTACAGTTCAGATTTTTGAGAAGTAGATACATTCTGCTTCTGCCAAACTGTCGACTCTCCCACCTCATTAAAATTAATGATGATTGTGTGTCTGATGGTGGGTTGACTTGCATTTTCGCTGGGTGCGTGGACAGTTTAGGCTCTTACAGTTATTCCTGGAATAAATAATTCATGGCCGCCTTACAAAAGCAATAATCACAGTTACTTCTTTTTAACTAACGTAACGAATGAAGGGGTGGCAAAAAACCCCTAAAAACCAATAATAGAGAGAGGCGCTAGTGATTCTGCAGGCTCATGAAAGCTTTTTGTCAAATTGACATTAACATGGTAATCAAACATTTTTGTTTCCTTCCTCAGCTGCTATTTTATTTATTTCTGCACATCCGCCTAAACGTTCCTTCCAGTGCTACAACTGTTCAATGAATTGCGTGAAGTGAAAGCTTTTCAAGTATACGGGATTAACATAGAAGGGGCAGACGGATTTTTTTGTTAAAAGCCAGTGGCTAAAATTAAGTAGTACCAGCTACTTGGGAGAATGGAAGGGATTTCCAGGTATAACCAAAGGAAAGGCACAGTTCTCTGACTGGTGAGTGCCAGTGCTAGCATTTAGCACCAGCATGAGTCTCGCTGACGTGACTGGGATTCACACGGATGCAAAGGGCCAGTACTAAACAGCCAGAGGATTTCTCTGCCCATGGCATTTAAAATTGCCACAAAACCAATAAGAAGCTAATGAAAGCTATTAGAAGTAGAAAACATCCCTATTAATTTAGAGCCCTGTCAGAAAGCAACAAATGATCCAAAGCCCATGGAAGTTGATGGAAGTCTTTAGCGCTCTTTGGATGGGCTTTAGCGCTCTTTGGATCAGACCCTATGACTTCATTCCAATGGCTGATTTTAGGGGTGGGACTCCAGGGGAATTATCGGTTATTGGTTTTATTGGTATCTTACTCTGATATTGGATTTATCAATATCGGTATATCAGTTTTTTAACACTGCTGATTTTCTCAGAGCTTTAACATTGCGGCCATTGTTAAATGGTGTCGATGTTAAAAATCAGAGAGAAACCAGTTAAAAAACCGATATACCAATATCGACAATTATCGGTATTATTGGCTTAATCCAATATCAGCAATTATCAGTATTATCGGATTAATCCGATACCAATAGTCCCACCCCTACCAATTACTCTTAATGTTGAATTCCCTGCCTTTCCCATTCATTTTAAAGACCCCCCCCCCTTCATCCTGGTCACCAGGTAATTGCCCTACTTGATAAGCTTCCCTTTCTTGGTGCCTCAGTTTCCCTGCTTAGTTCCTTTCCAAGTTGAGCATGTGGAGAAGAGGTCTGGTCACTTTATTGCTTCCAGAGTTAGTTTAATCAAACTCAAACAGGAAACATAGCAAAGATTTTAGGTTTGGTAAAGCACCATATCATTCTGTTCATGGAAGGGTTGTCCTGTGTTTGGGCTCTTCTGTAACCTCAGATCCAAGCAACCTGTCCTAATGAATCTAGATGGGCTTCCCTGTTGCTTCCTCTGAGCGTTAGATCAATATGCAGGCCTTCTCTTTAAATTGAGTTCTTCATTAGGCTAACTGCCTGCTTAATGGGAAGTCAGACTCTGTGGCAGCTCTCTCCCCATCCCACTTCATATAGTTTGTTCCCCCTTTCTATCGGGAATCTCTCACAGTCCTGTGACCTTTCTCAATTCTTCTTAATCCTGTTGCCACTCAGGTTCCCCACTTCATGGATGCAGATCTTATCCTGTTCCTTGAAAGGCCTATCTGTTTCCTCTCATAGGGCCATTGGGTCCCTTTGTAGAGCAACTCTTCCATATAAAACTAGTCCAGGTACAGGCCCTGGTTTGCCTTGCAATTATCTATGCCCAGGGAGGCAAGGCATTGATCAGGGTCAACCAGTCCAGCATGAGTTACTTCCTAGTAGACTGTGGGGATTGGCCCTTTGGTGATTGCCTTTGAGGAGGAAAGAGGGACCAGCACCATGGGGAGCATCACTGGTGGGGAGGAGGGTGGAAAGTGCCTCTGGTGTGGTGGGAAAGGCTCTCTTTGAGGGAAGTATCCTCAGGAGCCACAAGGGGAGCTGGGAACTGCTGATAAGAGTCCCAGCCTAGAGCTGGGAGCTGCCTGGAGGGGACTCAATCTGGAGAAGAGAACCAGAGAGGGCGAGGTCTGTGACTGCCTTAGGTTGATGCCTGGACAAGTAGATCATATGGCCTGTATGTTTAGCCATCCTTAGTCTATGCAACATTCCTCTGTGGAGATAGCTAGACAGAATGGACCCTGCTGCCGCCTTGTGCGCAGCGGGGACAGATTTGTGCATGCCCCATCAGGGGAATCAGGCACAGGAGCGGGGGCGGGAAGCCGCCCAGGATTGCTTTCCCAGGCAGGGTCCCTTTCAGGCTTCAACGGGCGCCGTTGCAGCCTGCAAAGGGAGCGAGGCGCGAAAATGCGCT
>QEPC01015552.1:1540801-1614582 GCA_003113815.1 Sphenodon punctatus
CCCCCCCCCCCCCCCCCCCCACTCGTCCCCATGCATGGAGCAACCGGGGGGAATTGACGGTTACTCTGTGGGTGTGGATGAGTGGGGGGTGAGTGGGGATGCATGTGCAGCCATGTGCATGCCTTGTCCATGCACTGGTGTGCCCATGGACCTCCCCCACACGGCGGACCCATGTAAAATTAGCATGTGAGGAGCCACTCAAAGACGAACAGAAGGTTGCTACCTTGTAAAGAAGGTTCTTTGTGATGGCTCCGAACATTCTCACAACTCCCACCCTTCCAGCCCCACATGGAATTTTTTTCCTTATATTTCTAGAAAGGGTTGGAAGGAACTGTCATTCTGAGGGGGAGAGTGCTTTTTATACTAGAGGAGCTCGAGACCATCATGTGGTCTGTTATTTGAATAGGGTGAGCATGCACAGCCCAGTTGTGAGAATGTTAGGAGACATCTCGAAGAACTTTCTTTAAAAGGTAGCAACCTTCTGATCAGCACATGGGCATGAGCTGTTTGTAAACAAACAGCTTTATCTCTCCGCTCTGTGTCGCTGTTGCTGCTGCTGCTGCAGTGCAACTAGGAGGCAGAGACAGGTGAGGGATAGGGACTGGATCCAGGCAGGGGAGGCAGCAGAAGAACTTAGGCTGCATTCTCACCTGGCGGCACCGGCAGCAGGAAGGGCGAGGGAGACGTAGCGTGGAGCCGGTGCAGATCTGCTGGGCTCTTTTCCCGGCCGCTGGCTCCTCCCGCCTCCCTCACCCCTCCCGCTGCCACCACCGCCGCTGCAGGTGAAGGAGCCGGCCCTGTCTATGGGGGGTCCCCCCAGGGCAGGGCCCGGGTGCAAATGCGCCCCCCCCACGCCACGGTAGCTACGCCACTGTTTTTCTTCTTTCACTTATCCCCTAAACAGCGGTTGGATCACCATGCACGCATTCTCCAACTTTACTTGACCAATATGATCCTATGGTCCATTTGCTTTCTGTTGTTTTTTGTAGTCCAAATTATTGTTCTACAAAGTTATTTTTGGCACTGCAAATCACCATAGTACCTGTATCAAACTGTCTCAAAAACTGAAAAGTAGTGGAGGAAACTAATCAAAACTATTTGAGCACCAAAAAGATTGGTTTGGGTTTCTTTCTAATTCAAGTTTGGGATTGCTGTTAAGGAAAGAAACAGTTTTATGGAAACTAGTTTGCCATCTCTGCTTCATTCATCCCACTCAATGGAGAGCACCGAGTAGAACTGCACAAAGATGAACCCCACTAATCCAAACTTGCAGTATATCTCTGTAAATGGGAAATTTATTACTTCCAATGAGACAATTCTGTGATTAGAGATGCCCATAATTCCAGAAGCTTTTGATATCCTCTAGTGAGTCTATATTTGTGAAATTTGATTGCATTCACAAATGAAAAGATATAAATCATTTGCTAATAAGGAAGTGTCAAACCACTGTGGCGCATCAGTCTTCAGTTTTTTTTCCTGACTGCATTGAAAACACACAGTAGATTAACTCATGAGGCAGAACTCTGAAGTAAGGAAAGAAAAAAAGGAGCTAATGCTTTCTAAAAGGAGCTGAAAGTTGTCTGTATTCCAAGCTGCTTCTCATAGTTAAAAGGTACTTGAATTAATCTTCATTATTAATCCACCAGACATTGGGTTTCAAACCAGGAATCTCAATCCCCAGATACACAGTTGCAGACTGCAGGATGTTTTCCTAGAAGAGCAAGGTGCAATCATGACAGCTCTTGGCAAACAAAGATTTTCACTGTTGATGTAGCTCGGCACTTGCTCTTGCCTACTTTTTCCAACATGTCCTTTGATTAGAGGAACTGTTAGATGGACCGTGCTGGGTCCCTTTCCCCACTCTGTAAATGATTCATTTTTGACAGGGAAAGTTTAGAGCAACAAGTAAACTATGCTAAACAATATCCATCATTTTACAGGGGAGCTTGGCTAAAAGCTTTCTGTAGCCATTAATAATACTGTTTAGTTTTCAGCCTCCCCATTTTATTGCATTAGCAGCAAATGTGAAATGCGGCGAAGTAGCCAATGACACTCGGCAAATGCTAGCTGTGAGAATCTCTATCCTCTGACTGAAGCTGTGTTGAACTTCTCAAAGATAAGCATGGATATTAGGAGCCACTGCGACTATGCAAACCATGAAGGTTATTTTGGAAATATTCTGAGGACATACACACTTGTGTCACAACGTTGCTTGTAAGAACATTAGGCATTGTTGCATTATGTAGATCGCTATGCATTTTTACAGTGTGACATTTTTCGTAATGAACTTCAACTCTCTTCTAGCGCCATTCCTGTAAAGGCATGCATTGTATCCTTGCACTGTCTGCAAGTCATTGAAAGAACAGGCCTATGACACAAAGTCCATAGCAGGTCCTTTACCCAGTGATTTTTATTTGTAAGGAACCCAGTCTACCCGAATGTATTTCCCACAGCTCCATGGGGACTGCCAGTGCCTTCCAGTCCCCAGTCTCCAACCGAGCTGGGCTTCCAGTCAAGCTTCCCGGCCACCCAGCTCAAGACTGAGACCTTATAACACAACACACCTGGCAACCTCTCAGCCTCTTCCTCTTTCTGTCTGGGGCAGTCCTGAGTTAAGCTGTAAGCCTCTGAGGCAGCTCCAGCCTGCATTTGACCTCTTCATGGTTGTCCTCTCTAGCTGGAAACTCCTGCTCTTTTTATTCCCAGGTACAGTTGCCACACCTTAGGCTTTAACTCAAAGGGGATGACTCCCATCCCTTTCTGATGCCATCTGTGCTTTATGTGGGGTTTCTTCTCTCTCTCATCATGCGCATACACACATCTAACAAGAGCCCCCTGGAATGGAATTTAAAGAGATTTGGATTGAGATCATTTTCTCTCTACTAAATCATATGAAGGAATACTTGGTTTTACATTTTAGGGTCCCACATTAGCATTCAAGCAGTGTAGTAACCAGCAGTAGTGACATTAATGATGTCGTAGGGTGTAAAAGTGGCATGGTGGAAATAGGATAGTAGGATTTTCTTTTGCATAATAAATGTGGAGCCTTCACACTGATAGCAGGATAGATTCAATCCAATAATGTGGATGCCAAAGAACACTGTACTTTAAAAAATGCTGTTAAAGAGCAAATGGCAAAGTAATACAACACTGCAGAATTAGTACTGTAAATATACTTGCACATTAGCTAAAACGTGTCTGGTAAAATAGCATGAAGACCTATTACCCTATCTCTAAAACAGATGCTTGAATGTTTAAATTGTGCATATATGCAGTACGAGCGAGAACATGAGCCGTCTTTTTAATTCAGATATAGGTAAATAGGTAATACGTTTATTGCATGGCTATTGGCCTTTGCAAACATACAAAACAATCATAATAAAACAGAGAAAACAACATAAGAGGGTACCAAAACAGCTCTACAAAATAGAAGACAATGGCAGTAACGATAATCTGCAGGAAATATGGCTCAAGGCAATACACTAAAATGATTATCCCTATAATACTAGTGGCATGGTCACTCAGGCAACCAGATCTGATTTTTGTTGCTTGGGCCAATATTTGGCCACAGACAGTGTCCTCTGTCTGTCGTGATCCCCCCAGGAGAAATCAGAGATACTCCCCCACATATCTTCCAGGCACGGACTTCAGCACAGGGCTGATAAGTTCATTTCTTACTTGCTCATATAATCTGCAATACAACAGAATATGCTGCAGCGATTCAACGTCTCCCGATCCACAAGGGCAAAGTCGTTCAGAAAAGGGGGTTGCGCTATAACGCCCCTCGAGCACCACAGTAGAAAGAGCATTTACACGAGCTCAAAAAAATAAATCCCTTTGCTTGGAAACAGTGAGATCCACTAGGTATAAGGCAGTTGAGTCCTTTAGTGGTAAATTAGAAAGGTATAAAGAACTGGATTTAATTTTGCCATCTCTTCCTGGCGTTGCTAATCAGATAACCTAAGGTTTAATTTGAATTTAGCCTTAAGATATCCCTGAGTAAGTAAATACAGGAGAGAGAAGCCCATACAGTTCAGCTTGTACTGAACCTCTGCCATGATCCAACAGTTGGGCCTATCCTCATTTGCCATAAGGAAAATCAAACCAGGTGGAGCTAGAAAAATCAAGCATAACCAAAATTTAATGACAGCTTTCCACACCATAGAGGATATTGAAGGTCTGCCAAATTCAAACCTCAAGGCAACATTAGGAGTCCCTGCTGGTGCTGCTAAGAGTGCTCTTAAAAAATTAGACTGTACTACCTCAAACTCCTTGCATTTCCCAAAGGCCCAAAGGTGGGCCCCATGTAAAAGCTGGGCAAGTGATTTAGCTGAGAAAACACATTATTATTATTATTATTATTATTAACAAACATTTATATAGCACCAGCAGTGTATCTGGCACTTTACAAAGTAATAAAATAGACATGGTCCCTGCCCCTAGGGCTTACAATCTGAGAGGCAGGAGCTGGGGGAGAGACAAGGGGTCTAACATTCATGAAGCTGCGAGGTCTCAGGTGCACGTACTTGGCTTGGTTATGATGAGATGGCAGGCAAAATCAGATTACCACCCCTTGATCTAAAAAAATGGAGTATCGCTGTAGCACTCTTATTGGCCTGCTCAATCACAGGTCTACAGTGGACAGCCCACACACAGGATGACTGGAAAATAATGCTGAGGTAGCTAAATGAACTGACCTGTTCAATTTGGAGCCGTCGCTTAGAGAAAACAATGATTTAAGTCTTAACATAATTAACAGTTCATTTTTCTCTGAAGTAGCAATCTGTGAAAACTCTGAGAATTCTTTTAATTCCCACCAGAGTTTGAGATATTAAAGCTGCATCATCAGCATAAAATAAGCCAACTGTTTAGTTCCAAGCCCAGGTGGATGATACTCATCAGATAGGGTAGCCGGGATCAAGTCATTAATATAAAAATTAACAAGAGAGGGTGTCAGAATACATCTCTGCTGCATCCCAGAGGTGATCTTTGTTGGACTGTGCAACAGTCACAAGTAAAAGCCCATTGCAAGCCCTGCAAGTTTAATATGGGGCTTGTTAAGTATGGGGAGGGTCAGGGGGTGAAACAGTTTTGTTTTTTTTCCTTCTTGTCTCCTCTCTCTGTCCTCCACCTTGTCCCATGCAGTCTGTACAGTATGGAAGCATTTCTTCTGAGTTCTTAGTAAAGTTCTGTTTTGAAGGAACTTCTGCTGTGTGTTATTCAACAGGAACTAACTCTACAATAGGTTATGGGCCCAGGACATCTTCAAGGCAATTTTGAAGACTAGAAGCAGCCCAGAAGGAGTTCAGACTGTGAAAGAAAACTCCCAGACAGAGCGGCCTACTGACTGTGAGTAAGAAGGCCTAAATCCCAGAAGGGGAAAGGAAGGGAAGCAAGTATGGCAAGCAGCTCAGAGCTCAGACTTTCAGTAGGAAAGCTGAACAATGTGAACTACCAGTTGTGGAAGTTTAAAGTGGAAATGTTGCTGTCTAAAGATGATCTATGGGAGGTGATTACCACAGCCCCAGCAGCAAATCACGAGGAATGGGATAAAAAGGACAGGTTAGCAAAGGCTACAATAAGTTTATTGGTAGAAGATGAACAGCTAATCCATATAAGCAGTGAGACCATAGCAAGAGGTATGTGGACTGCATTGCAAAACTTGCATGAGAGAACTAGCCTGAATAGCAAACTGTTTCTACTGAGGAAACTATACAAAATGAGGCTTGGCAAAGAAAATGAAATGCAGGAGCATATAAATGCCATGTTGGAAGTAGTGGCACAGCTGCACGGCATTGGATAAGATATAAAGGACAGCCATGTGGTAGCCCTACTTCTCTGCAGCCTGCCTGAATCTTACAGTGCCCTCATCAATGCCCTGGAGACGAGGCCAGAGGCTGAACTGAAGCTGAAATTTGTTAAAGGTAGACTTGCGGATGAATGCTAGCGCAGAAAGGAGAACCTGTAGAATGAGATAAAGCAGGGTAATACGACTGCACTGAAAACCTCAGACAAAGTTCCTAAGAGGGAAACCAGAGTATGCTTCAGATGCAAAAAGGAGGGACATTTAAAGAAAGATTTCTATATATATTCAGTAGGGAGAAAAAAAATTATAGTTGGTTCCTAGGTTCTCACTCCATTCAGCAGGTACACCACTATAAATATCTGGGGATAATCTTCCAAAAGACAGGCAGTTGGTCTAACCAATTCAAAATGGCTTTTAATCAATCCTTATGTACTAAAGGAGCCATTTTGTGATATTTCCATAAGAAGGGGAATAACAAGGTCTTAATGGCTATTAAGGTATTTAATGTGAAGGCCAGGGTTCATTTTTTTTGTATGGGGTAGCAATATGGGTGGTCACTCGCCCTTATAATTTGGATACCATGCAAATGGCATTTCTGATGAGTATTCTCCAAATTCCAATAGGAATTCCCTCTGTGGCGATACTTGTTGAATTAAACCAGGTGAGCTGGAACATCATGGCTCCAAGGTATGCTCTCCATCTTTGGTTGAGGCTCTGTCTTCACGATCAGACCGGGCTATTTAGGGATCTGGCCCAAGACTCCTTTAAGTCTTCCTGGTCAGTGAATATGGAGTTGCATATACGAAAATTGGGCCTTTCTATACCATATTGCCTTTAAAGGGGATTTAAGGCGACTAAAGTCGAATTGACCACTAGACTGAATGACATATCCCACCAATCGGAACTGGCTGTGATTGCCGCATCCCTCTCGTTGGGTCCCTATTATGCTATTGCACCTGTGCAAGGGAAATCAGCTGCATATTGGAGATATCATTTTACACCTTTACAGGCCAAATTGTTTCTGCTTGCTAGACTAAATGCCTTACCCACGATGGTCTTGGAAGGGCGTTGGATGGCCATTCCATTTGATCAGAGGCTATGCCCTTTTGACCAAATCGAAGTAGAAACAGTAGGACATGTGCTTTTTGACTGTCTGCTTTACCAGGTTTTAAGGGTGCAATATCTATTACCTTATATGGACAGATTTTTATGGAGAACTACATCAGAGCTTCTCCGTATTTTTCTTGCCGATTTAGACTCAGATCTTACCTCTGTGGTGTCCAAATTCTTGGTTCAGGCTGTAATCAAGAGGGAGAATTTTCTCAAGTTTAAATCTTTATAGTCTAATTTTTGATAGCTTACATCCCCACCGGATGACAAGCGGAGTACTACATGCTTATGGCTATTGATTTATGCTTAGCAAGTAGAGAGGTTCTATGACCATGAGTGAAATATACAATAGAATTTATTGTCTTTATATGTTTATAAATTTCAATGTATTAATTTAATTTATGTACTTTGGCAATGACCTGAAGGTCACGCTATAAATAAAACTTGATTTGATTTGATTGCTATATATGGAAAGCAGAACAGCAGAAACTGTCTCCACGAACACCTAAGCAGAGAGCTAAAGTCACAAACAGCAACACAGTCACTCACCAATGGAGCGGGTGCTTCAGAGCAATGCAAGATGGCTCATCCCAAAATTGGTGTGTAGACTCCGGGGCAAAAAGCCATAGGGATGGGCGAACAGAACAGAGTTTGGAAATTCGGTTTGGTTTGAAATTCGAGTTCGGTTCGGAAGTTCAGTTCGGTCAACCGAACAGACCGAGTTCGGTCGAATTCCAAACTTCTGAACCAAGTTCAGCCATTCATAACCAGGTTTTTTGGTGTGTGTTGCCACTAGGGATAGGTGAACAGAACGGAGTTTGGAAATTCGGTTCGGTTTGGTTCGGTTTGAAATTCGAGTTCGGTTTGGACGTTCGGTTCAGTTGACTGAACAGACCGAGTTCGGTCCGAACTCCGAACTTCCAAACTGCGCTCACCATCCCTAACAAGCCACATGACTAGTGATAAAGGATTCTTCACAGGACTGGATCTGAGCGGTAAAGAAAGGAACTACCTTGCAGATGGGAGAAGCATCCATGCGGAAGGAATTGGGCAAGGATTCCTGTACTGCAACCAGTCACAGGGAGGCACACTGACCATACCCATGAAAGATGTGCTCTATGTGCCCAGCTTAGAAGGGGGACTCCTGTCTTTGAGTCGCCTGGCAGCGAGGGGGCTCACCATCCATTTCCAGGGAGACGAATGCACAATTCAAAGTGGGACAAAAGTATTGGCCAGAGCCACTGCAGATGAGCACCTGTACCATCTGAGCACAGCATAAGAACTGGCAAAGCTAACTGTGCACAAGCCACACGATGACTGCATCCACCTGTGGCATAGACACATGGGACATAGACACCCAGACAGCGTCAAGGAAATGCACAGACAGCAGTTGACCAAAGACCTGAAGGTATCAACTTGTCCTGTGATCATGAAATGCGATGGTTGCATCAAAGCCATGAGGACTACGCTTCCTAAGAAGAGTCAGAACAGAGCCACAAAACCGCTTGATCTTGTACACAGCGACGTCTGAGGCCCAATGAAGGTTCTCACACCAGGAGGCAACCGGTATATGGTAACTTTCACTGATGACTATTCAAGGTACACGATCACGGACGTCATGAAGAGTAAAGATGAAGTATTCGACAAACTTCAGGGCTATGTGACCATGACGAGCAACAAGTTCCAGCGCAGACCAAAGACACTGTGGACTGACAATGGAGGTGAGTTCACAGGAAAGGAAGTAGAGGACTTCCTGAGACTCCATGGAATTGAGCACCAAAAGACAGTTCCATATACACCTGAGCAGAACGGAGCAGCTGAAAGGAAAAACAGAATGCTAACCGAAATGGTCAGATGCATTATAACAGACTATGGACTACCAGAAAGATACTGGGGTGAAGCAGCAGTTGCTGCTACCTACCTACAAAATTGGCTGTATTCTAGAACAGTGGGGAAAACTCCATACGAACTGTAGCATGTTCAAAAACCTAGTGTGGGCCACATCAGAGTATTTGGAAATAAGTATATATCCCAGAGGAGAAACATACCAAGCTTCAAAACAGAGAAGTGGCAGGCATCCTCCTAGGATACAGTGAGCATTCCAAAGGCTACAGGATCCTGGATCCATTCACAGACAAAATAACCATTAGCAACAGTGTGACCTTTGTGGAAAACTCAAGCGACAGTGTTTTTACTCTTCAAGTTCCAGGTTAAGGAGAACAATCAACCACGGATGAAACCACTGAAAGGGAGCAATCCTCTGAACAAATAGTCAAAATTGGCATAAAGGTAACAGAAGTGCAGGAACAGACACAGCCGACTACTGATGCTGAGCCAAGGCAGTCAACGAGGTCTAACAAAGGCATTCCCCCCCATTTGATTGTCCTACAAAGTCAGCACCAGTAAATTGTCAGAGCCAGCATCCTGGGAGGACATCTCGCAGAAGTCAGAAGGGGAAGCAGAAAAATGGGTAGGAGTGGCTAAAGAAGAAATAAAGTCCATGCAGGACTATGCGATGTGGACACTTACTCCACTGCCCGCAGGGAGAAAGACTATAGGTTGTAAATGGGCATTAAAAATAAAGTACAATGCTCAGGGAAATATTGAATGGTACAAGGCCCGACTTGTCGCAAAAGGATACTCCTAGAAGTATGGAGAAGACTACAATGAAACATTTACACCTGTAGTTAAGCACACTACAAGCAGAACATTTAAGTATAGCTGCTGGAAGAGGAATGCAAGTCAAGCATATGGACGTGAAAACAGCGTTCCTAAATGGCGAGTTGAAGGAAGATATTTACATGGACCAACCACCGGGGTTTGCAGATGTTGAAAGGCCGGAAGCTTGTATGCAAACTGCACAAAAGCATATATGGGCTTAAGCAGGCCACCAGAGCATGGAACACTAAAATAAACAAGGTGCTCATGAGGGAAAATGTTTACCAGGAGCAAAGCAAATCCCTGCTTATACACAAAGAGGCTAAGGGGCAGGTGGATCTTCATATTATTTATGTCGATGACCTTATTGTATGCTTTGAGCAAGAAGGGGACGAGTGCAAAACAATGAGACCTCTAAATCAGGACTTTGAAACTGAGGACCTGGGTAACATAACGCACTACTTTGGAATACAAACTGAAAGAGAAGATGACGGAAGCTATCTTCTCAACCAAAGCCAGGCAATAGAAGAGATGATAGAAAGTTTTGGCATGGGGAGTGCGAAGGCAGCAAATACCCCTATGGAAACCAGCTACCCAAAGGAGATCAAAGAACCGAGCTTATTGCTGCCAGACAATAAGCAATACAGAAAGGCGATAGGAAAGCTCTTGTACATTGCCACAATCACAAGGCCTGACATTGCGGTGGCAATAGGTATACTGTGTAGACAAGTCTCAGCCCCAACCCAAAGGGATTGGAACGCAGTGAAGAGGGTCTTACGGTACCTGAAAGGGACTGTGCACCTCAAGCTACGGCTCCCAGCAACTTCCGTGTCAGACCTGATAGGGTACGTGGACGCAGATTGGGCTGGAGACCATTCGGACCGAAAATCTACCAGTGGGTACCTATTTTTGCTTGGTGGAGGACCCATCAGCTGGTGCAGTAGGAAACAAGCCTCTGTGACACTTTCCTCGACGGAGGCAGAGTACGTGGCAGCGGCACACGCCAGCCAAGAAGTTATCTGGTTGCGACAGCTTCTGAATGATCTGGGGCAAAAATTGGACAGACCCACGCCGATCCTGGAAGACAACCAAGGATGTATAGCGCTGGCGCAAACAGAAAGAATCAACCCCAGAACCAAGCACATTGATGTAAAATACCATTTCCTGAAAGACTCACAGGAACAAGGACTCATAGATCTGCAATACTGTCCTACAGAGGATATGACAGCGGATGTGTTCACGAAGCCACTAGCAGGGGAACGCCATCGCAAGCTATTAAGAAGAATGAACCTAGTGGGTTTGACTAGTGACTGTTGAGAAGGGGTGTTGGATTGTGCAACAGTCACAAGTAAAAGCCCATTGCAAGCCCTGCAAGCTTAATATGGGGCTTGTCCAGTAGGGGGAGGGTCAGGGAATGAAAGATTTTTCCCCCTTGTCTCCTCTCTCTGTTCTCCATCTTGTCCCATGCAGTCTGTACAGTATGGAAGCATGTCTTCTGAGTTCTTAGTAAAGTTCTGTTTTGAAGAAACTTCTACTGTGTGTTATTCAGCAGAAAGCTAACTCTACAATAATATTAACCTGGTCCAATAGCCCCTAAAGTCCAATCTGATCCACAAAACTATCTCTATAAAGTGAGTGCATAAGAAAAAAGAGGCGCCTATCAATTGCTGACGCACCGAAGGAGACAGGACACAGTGCTGGATTTTAAACGGCTGCACTCTTTATTAACCAAATTACAATCAGAAATTAGGTGGGGGTAAATCACCTAGTGCGATGCGGGTCCAGTACTTAACCTTAACCATGAACAGTAACTCAACGTTAAACAGGGGTTGCTTCAATGTACCCTCGATTGCCACCCCTCAGACGATCACACGTCTCCCCCTCGAGCGGCCCCATCCGTCCGTGAGGGGGTCCAATCCATCAATGTGAGAAAGGATAAAGATGCCTGCCGACGGGGGGGGACATACTTGCCCCTACCGCCATCGCACGACACCCCTCCCAGGGAGGCTGCCCTGCCGCTAGCCATCCCCTGCTTTCCAGCAGGTGGGCCTCCCCATCTCTTAAGGAGATGACTCTTAATTATAAACTCTTCCTAACTACTCTAACCAGTGCTGGACCCCTGCCAGAGTGCGACAATGATAGACGAGCACAACAACACCCCAATACTAAGGGATAACAATTAGCCAAATATCATGCACTGTAAGGAAGGCGAAAAACGAAAAACCCATGTTCAGGCCTGATTAGGTTGATCGGGAAAATTCCTTCCTGGCCCCGAAATGGCAGCCGGTAATGACCACAGTGCAAAGGGGGAGGGTGGGGTGGGTGCCGTTCTTCTGCAGCCCTAGACCTGAACGTGGCTAGGGCTGCAATCTAACTGCACGTGTGCCCTGGCCATTGGGCGGGGTCACGTACCTGGTTTGTTCAATAGGAGCGCAACCTGAGCTGCCTAGCAACCCAGGCTGCGCTCCGAGTTCCCGGCGTGCCGCTTGTTTCCCCCGCCTCATGCTCCCGAGGCGGGAATCAACATTCCAGCCGCCCTGCCCCCCTCCTCAGGCGGATGCGACAAAGGGCCTCGGGCCCCCGTCCCCTGTGGGGGGGGGAGGGGCGGAGGCAATACTAGTGGCTACTAGTTTCTCTCGTGGAATAACCGCAAGTCAACGAAAGCCACGTAAAGCTTCCCATTTTGGGTCATCTATTTCTCAATCAGGTGGGTCAGAACAAAGCATTGATTCACTGTGAATCAGTGCTTCCTAAAACCTGCCTGTTCCTCATGAAATGTTTTTGCCTCGTCGAACCAAGCTTCCATCTTTCTTAGCTGATGTTTGGCATGCAGCTTCCCTGTTATAGTTAGTAGACTGATGGGCCTATAATTACTAGGAAGGGTTCTAATCAAATATACAGCAGAGCTTACTGATAATAAACATGGACAGTGAAATACCTCTTCTAGTGGAGTGCATTGAATGTCCTGCATTGCTTTACTGAAGACATTACCAGTTCCTTCAAAATTAGCTGTTCTGTAAAAAAAAAAAAAAAAAAATGAAATCAGATTTCACCCAAATGTTCATGATGGCGCACATCTGGATCTGAATGTTTGGAAAGGGAAATGAATACTGCAGAAACCTGTTTTTCCAGATCTTAGTAATCTGGTCGTTCCGCTCAGCTTGTTTCACAGATGAATGAAACTTCCAGATGAGCTGAGATGGCTGAGGGGAGAATGCAGAGTGGGACACCTGGCTACACGACCCTCTTTCCTTTTGCCCACATACCTGTCTCAGTCACCAAGCAAGCATGCTGCATCTTCTGCTGTACTCTGGGGTGGGCTGTAGCTCATTTGGTAGAGCACATGCTTTGCATGTATAAGGTTCCATGTTCAATCCCTGGCAACTATGACCATCTCTGGTAGCACGCTTGGGTGAGGCCTCTGCCGGAGACCCTGGAGAGTCAGATTTGAAACCCTGCTGCCGTGTCAGGTTGTGACAATACTGGGCTAAGATGGACGATTGGTCTGACTTAGTTAGGCAGCTCCTTATATCTTCTTTCCCTTCACCCACCTCAAGCTTGCTGCTTCAGAAAAGGAGGTGGTGAGTAATGGCATTGGTAGAATTGCATTTGGGAGGAAGAGTGAGGGGGCAGGGGAACCACTTTGTTTTGACCCTTTCTAATGTGACCACTCCCATTTCAGTGATATCAGGATGCTTGGAAAAGGGGCAGAGCCAGAGAGGTGCATCCACATACCCTTACATTTCCCTTCTACAGCCCCTGGGTTAGAGTAGAGTGGAAGACTGGAGATAACTCTCCCACAGCGAGTGTAAACAGACAGATGGCACCCCGGGTGGCCCATCCATCTAAAGGTAGGTCGCCAGATGTGCCAGCAGAGCAGAGGCAGCCTGCTCCACTCCAGCCCTGCTTGTGGTGCTCCAGAACATCCCACAGCACCGCCAGCGGGGCAGACCAACCAAAACCGGGCACTGGCCCAAAGCAAAGCTGTTGTCTGTCTGCTCAGTGAACAGCCACTGGAGGTCTGCCCTTTGCTGACAGTTGCTATAGCGTTTCAGGTGGCAACCTAGAGCGTTGGGAAATTCTCCCGTAACTCTATAGTGTGGGGAAGGGGGGCATTGTGCGGGAAGACTGTGGGCCACAGCAGAGGTCAGGTTTGTATAAACCCGACCCAGGCGGGGCTGGACGTGGGGGATGTAGGGCTGGCCACGCCCAGAGCAACTTCATGGGTGGCCAGTCCTGGGTCCAACTAAAAATGCCCAATGTTCTCTATCCTCTGCCCTCCGGCTCTTGATTTATCTGGGCAGAAATAGGGAAGGCATGGGCTGATGCAGAGGTGTGGGAAACAGCTGGAGAGCATGAGGGGACAGAGTGCAATGAAACTCTCCCGCTCTGCTCTCTCTTCCCTGCAGCCCTCATGGTCCTTGGTCTAAGATAATATTAGAGGGGGAAAGTGAAGGAAGAGAGCAGAGACTGCCTGTTTTTCATCTCACTCCCCTGTTGCTGTCTCTGCCCCTGCCCCCACTCCTCACTGTCAGTCAGGGTAAGGTGGGAGCTGACCTGGCTGCCGGAAAGAGCATGGAGAATGGATCAGCTGATCAATTGGTTTTACTCTCCCCTCTGAGCCCAGGGCTTAATTTGGGGGTGGGGAGGGATTGCCGGTGCTTAGCCCCGGCAATTAAATTCAAGGGGAGGCTCAGCCCTGGGAAATGTTCCCATCAGGAGTGTACACTCCAGAATGGGAAAGACTAGAAAAATGCTGATATTGGCCATTTCAGAGATGGAAACAAAAGCTAGAAAAACCCTGGATGGCTTTCGTTAATGCTTTTCTTGCCCCCTGCCGCCCTGCATTGGCCACCATCATATAGACTAAATCACAAGAACTCTTGCTTTATATTTAGCTGTAAAGCTGCAGTGTGGTCCAGTGACTAGGTTACTGGAGATGAGAGTTCAGTTCCCTGCTGTGACAAGTTAGTCTGGGTCAGGGTGTGTGCCCTCTGGAGCAAAGAACGTGGCATCTGGGGCAGGTTTGGATCCTGGCAATTCACTTTTTACAAATTAATCACTGTTTGTGCCTCAAAACTGGTTAGGCCAGCTCTCCCTTGGTTCACTTCACACTGAGCCTGAGGGGAGAAAAGGCTGAAAGAATGCAGAGCAGAGAAGATAGGCCGGATGGCCTTACAATTTGTGGAGCTCAGGGCAAAGATAAAATGCAGGACACCTGGTCCCTGAGGTCTCATCCCCTCAGAGGCATCTTCTGCGGGACTCCAGAGGTAGTCATATTGGGGAGCTTGCTGGGAGGAAGGGAGGCCCACAGGCCTCTCACCCTGCCCTGGTGAAAACACGGGCCACTATAGGGTCCCTGAAAGTAGCGGGGCTCCACCTGAGGCAGTCACCCTGTGGTACGGCCAGCCCTGGAAGAGAGCAGACTAGTTCTGCCACCCTGCTTTCTCTCCATGGAGCCACGTTGGCACTTGAGCTGGGGCAGCTGTACAGGGCAGAGGGAGAGAGTAGCATTGGAGGGATAGATCCTCTAATTCTGAAAGTTATGCACCTTCTCATCTAGATCTCTACTATATTCAAATGATAGTTGATAATCACGAGAGACCTACTTACTCCAGAGTCCAGAACTTGTAGAAAATCTATTGCCTAATGGATATGGTGTTGTGCTTGGTTTTGGAAGACATAGGGTGTCTTCAGACATGATGGTGGCCTGCTTTCCCACACTTCAACCAGGTTTAACCTGCGGGCCACCATCATGTCCATTCCCAGCCGCCAGATGTTGACACGGGATAGATCCCAGCCGTGGCAGTGGATAGCATGGGCTGTGATGGGAAAATCTTGGAGTCACAGCCCACCCTAGTCTCCACCACGGCCAGGATCCAACCGCCCAACTGGTAGTAAAGCGGGGTTTCATGTGTGAAAGCCCACTGGACCCAGTCCAGAGTTCCTGCCAGTCCTGGCACCATGGTGGCCGCCACGGCTGCCTGTCGGGAGGGTGGACAGGGTGAATGCACATCCATGCATCTCCATGCCCTCCCTGGCAGCCTGGTCCCTGTTATGTTTGTTCAAGGCCCTGGACATAGTGGTGTCCCATGTCCAGATCAGGGAAGTCTGTGCCGGTGGTTTGCCACTGTCACATAAAAAAACCACCCATAGATTCAAATCCTGTCCTGACCATGAATCTACTGGCTGGTCTTGGCCAAGTCACTATCTCTCAGCCTCAGTTCCCTAATGGTAAAATGGGAATAATGATGACCTACCTGACACGGTTGTTGTGAGGGTGAACTAGATAATGGTTGGAAAATGCTTTGACCTTGGACTCTTTAGTAATGGTAAATAAGAGTTTTAAAAACCTTTCCAAATAGTTAAACCTGAGAAAATATGTACTGACTTTAACCAGTGTACAAGTGAAACTGAAGTGTTGGAATGCCATTCTACATTTGTGTCACACAACAGCAATAGTATCCTCTTTTTCTCCTTTCCTTGTGATTGTAAGTCGTCTTTATAAATTTTCATAACTTGTTCTAGCCAATAGTAAATCCTCTGGTACTCCTGAAACTTGATATTTGCAGAACAAAAATATTTATTATAATTTATTTGTATTTATTTTATTTTATCAATTTCTATCCCACCACTCCTGCCTCAGGCAACTCAGGGTGGTGTACATAAAATGACAAAAATTCAATAATACAGTAATAATAAAATACATGAAGACCATTCAAAACAATAAACAAAAAATGCCCTAACACCATATCCCTAATAAACTTAACCCAACTCCCATCCCTTTCCCTACCCATTCTCTCCATCAAATGTCTGGTGGAAGAGTCAAGCCTTACACTGCTGCTGGAAGGTGAGGAGATCTGGGCAGGGATGGACACCCCCCACCCCACCCCGGGAACAAGTTCCACAGTACAGGTGCAGCTTTTGAGAATGCCCTCCTGTCTGAAGCCACCCAACCATATATCGGGACTTCCAGAAGGGCATCCCCCGATGACCGCAGGAGCTGCCCCAGGGTCCTGGGAGTGAGGCGATCCTTCAAGTAGGTAGGGCCCTGACCACTCAGGGCTTTATAGGTCAAAACCATCTTGAATCAGGCTCAGAAGACTATAGGAAACCAATGCAGAGCTTGGAGCACTGGTGTAACATGCTCCCAGCGTCCTGTCTCTGTAAGCAGGTGGGTTGCTCATAGGAATGGTCGAACGCGGTTCGGAGTTCGGCCCGAAGTCGAACTGTTCGGATGACCGAACACGAACACGAACAATCCGAACGACGAAATGGCCGAACAGTTCGGTAAATTCAGATCACGTTCGGATGAGTTCGGGTGGCGAAAAAAGGTTCACTGGAAAGTCAAACATGACAGGGAGGTGTAGTCACTGAAGAGCAGACTTCCAGGCACCAGGGGTGGAGAGAGGCTTGCAAGAAACGAAACGAATTATCTGCCTCCCCCTTTCCAACACCTTCTGAGCTAGTCACTGTTCCTGAACAGCAGGCATTGAGTAGGATTTTTAGATTGCTTTAAGTTTCATTTCAGTTTTGTACTGAAATGAAACTTAAACCTTGAACTGAAACCTTGTGTTATGCATTTCACTGTACAGACTCATTGAGTATGTATGTATTTCACTACAGACTCCTCTTCTGTTTGTGATTCCCCCCCATCCCAAATATATGGGATGTATATATATTCATATATATATGGATATGTATATATATGGATATGTAGATTATATATATATATATATATATCCATTTTTTTGCCACCCGAACTCATCTGCCTTCTGTTCAGGAACAGTGACTAGCTCAGAAGGTGTTGGGAAGGAGGGGGGCAGATAATTAGTTTCGTTTCTTGCAAGCCTCTCTCCACTCCTGGTGCCTGGAAGTCAGTACAAAACTGAAATGAAAGTTAAAGCAATCTAAAAATCCTACTCAACGCCTGCTGTTCAGGAACAGTGACTAGCTCAGAAGGTGTTGGGAAGGGTGGGGGGAAGATAATTAGTTTAGTTTCTTGCAAGCCTCTCTCCACCCCTGGTGCCTGGAAGTATCTATCTATATAGATATGGATATGGGATGGGGGGGGATAGATAGATAGATGTAGAGAGTAGTAGGAGTTAGAGTGACAGAGATAGCGTTAGTGATTTAGTTTTAGTGTTTGTAGGAGTAGGCCTGTGTACTTATTAGATAATCCATTTAGAATAGTTAATAGCAGTTAGATTTAGTGTAGATAGATAGATATAATATTAGATAAAAAAAACAAACCAACCCATATAAAAACAAATAATCCATAATCCATTTAGAATAGTTAATAGCAGTTAGATTTAGTGTAGATAGATAGATATAACATTAGATTAAAAAAAAACCCAACTCATATAAAAACAAATAAAAAACAAAAGAAAACCATATAAAACCCAATAAAAGACCAAAAAACCATATAAAAAACAAAAAACACCCATAACAACATTGGCCAAATGGCCGAACCGAACAGCCGAACGGCCTAACCGAACGGCCTGCTTGGATGACCAAACCGAACAGCCGAACCTGAACTCGGTGAACGAACGAACTGAACGAACGAACCGAACGCATCCGAACCGAATGAACAAAACAAACGCAGCCGAATCGAACGGCCGAACCCGAACAGCGATCTGTTCTCCCATCCCTACTGCTGCATTCTGCACCAGCTGCAGTCTCCGGACTGACACGAAGGGTAGCCCCACATAGAGTGCATTACAGTAGTCCAACCTCAAGGTGACAAATGCATGACTGACAGTTGCAAGGCTGGAATCTGAGATATATAGGTGTAGCATACGCACTAGATGTAATTGGTAAAAGGTGCTCCTGGCTACAGCCGAAACCTGAATATTGAGGCACAACTGCGGATCCAGGAGCACCCCCAGGCTCCACAACTGAGTGGCTAATGAGGGACAGACCCTGTCAATGATGGGCTCCCCTCCACCCCTAGATCACTGACCCTGCCAACCAGCATCACCTCCATCTTGTCAGGATTAAGCCTTACTTGGCTCGACCTCATCCAATCCCCCACAGCTGCCAAACACCGGGACATCACAGAGACTGCAGGGCCCAGGTCTGATGAAAAAGAGACGTATAACTGGGTGTCATCAGCATACTGATGGCACCAAACCCCCAACCTGCGTACAACTCCCCCTAGCAGCATTATATATAGAGACTGTGAGAGCGAGCCAGGACTACAGAGTCTCCTCCCCCCTCCATTTACTTATCTGTCAGCTGTGCTGGAACAGAGTCGGGCGTGGAGCCGGTGAGCTTCAAGGAGAAAAAGAGCCCAGGCATTTTAGTTTTTATATCCTACCTTTTATTGTCTCCTTATTATGAGCTAGGACCTTGGCCACTCCACTACCGATAACCGGCACTGACCCCAATATAGTCGGTTAGAGGGGTGGGGACAGAGAGGGTAGGTGCCACTTACTGGGACTAGCTGTATTATGAGTTGAACCGGGTAGTGGAGTGACAAAAGCACTCTCCGGCTGCGGACCATAGGGTTGTAGGAGGTACTTGTTGGTGGTTGGAATTTTATTTGAACTATATACATCTTAGAGTGCAAACTGATTTACTAGCGACGGATTGGACTCTAAGGGGCACAAAAGTTCTGCATCTAAGAGAAGTACTCTGGTGGGATAAATTGTGGATTATATGATAGTAGTAAACTCCCTTGTAGTTTTTCTCTGCTGAATGTAAGATATTATAGATGGAATTAAGGTCGAAAAAACTATTGACATATATGTCGTTAGCAGAGGAGATTGAGCAAGTAGAAAGAGGTAGTATAAACCCCAGGGCCCTCACAGTAACACAATCTAAAATGACACATTTTTCCCCCTCTATCCCTTTACTTGATGTCCAGGAAAAACAAGGGGAGACGAAGCCCAATCTCCTAGGGGGGCTGTGCCAGTTAACCCGATATTGGAGCAGCAATTGAATGCCCTATATCACAGATTGGAGGATCTGGACGTTAGAATAGAATTAGATACAGATACAAGATTTAAAGAATTAGAGGAGAAATTGGATTAGACAAATACTCTTTTATTTTCAATGAAGGTGTTAGTCTGAGGCCTTTGGCTAGAGTTTAACACGTGAACTGATAAAATGAATACAGGGAGTGCAAATTGTCTGGCAAAATGAGACCTAGCCACCCAAACCACAAATGAAGTTATTGAACTTTCACGTGAACTTTTAAGTAAATCTAGTATGCTGAACAGTGGGTTGGTAAGATGTAACAAACAACTGGATCCAGTCCCAGCTAGGAGAAGTGCCCCAATAAGTGAGAAGGAAGAAGTGGCGGAAGCCCAGTGTTTAAACAAAGAGTCAAGGCCCCCTGGAGAGGGGAGCTACTAGTGTGCTAGAGACGGTACAGTTGCTCCCGTGGGAAGTCAGTCCCACCTTGGGGCTGCAACACAGGAAGGAGCAAGTGTCACCTAAAATCTGGCCACAAGACACAAAATGGAGATGGGCACCTGCCTTGTTGTTTCATTTCAATAAGAGAAGAAAGTTTAAATTTTTATCCCATCGAAGGTTAGACTTACAGTTATTTTTGAAATTCTTACAAGTACAGATGGGCCTTGCTATAGCTCGGGTAGAGATAGAAGATATTAAGCCCCTTTTGGATAGGGGTCGTTTTGAATGCTGGGAATTGAATTTTAGATCGAGGGGTACGCAAGAAGATATCTGGTCCTATAGATCCAGATTAAAGAGGACAGGTATTTTTATTAACAGGGTAGAAAACACCTTAGCAAGAAATATTGTTTTTAGGTGCTCTGACTGTCAAGATTATCCAGAATCCAAACAACGTGCAGTATGGAGATTCCCAGCTGGTACAACAGAACTGGCTGGTTTTGGATAGGACAGGTTCATTTGAGGGATATGAGGTGGAGGAAGCTGGGAAGCTGTACCAGCCTGATGATGAGTTATTAGAGGATTCAGATTCTGACTCCTCTCTACTAGAGAACACAGTAATTTGTAAACTGTCTCCTCAACAACGGCCACCAAAGAAGCACTATGGATCCCAATTATCTAAGGATGAGATAGAATCAAAGCAATGACTAGTACCCCCAAAGGTAATTCGTTGCCTCACATGGAATGTCGAAGGACTAAAATCTAATCTAGCTGATAAAGACTGGTGTGACTTTCTGCGGGAGCAAGATATAGTGTGCCTACAAGAGACGTGGCTCTCACAACAAGATTTAGCATCCTTAGCAATTGAGGGCTTTGGAATTTACGGAGTACCGGGTAAAGCCCCACTAAATAAAGGATGCCACTCCAGCGGAGTAGTCACACTTGTTGCAGAGGGGGGAGGAATCTCTGTCCGTCATATTGCTACTTCTATCCCTAACTCTGTGGTATTTGAATTTAATTCTACACTTCAGGAAATATAATTAATCTCTATATTCCCCAAGAAATGTCATCATATTATGATGTAACTGTTTGGGAACAGATAATGGACTGTTTACAAGCTAGTGTAGGTGGTATACCTATCCTCCTAATGGGCGATTTAAATGCTAGAATTGCCGATTTAGATGAGAGTGTGGTAGATTCCCTGCTTCAGTCTTGGTATAGGCTCCCAACTCGGAGGTTGATGGATCTTGTGGTTAATAACCACGGAAAAAAGCTACTCACCCTATTAGGGGAGCTGGGGCTTGTAGTAGTGAATGGTAGAACACCGGCTGACCCCATGCTGACACCAACAAAGGTACAAGTGTAATTGACTATCTTTGTGCATCATGTGCCTTTTTTCCAAGGATCAAGGACCTACAGATTATACAGAGACCGGAGGGGAGCCATTACCCTTTAGCTATTGAAGTGATCCAGCAGGGTGTGCAGATTGAGGACTTAGAGAAGCCCCAGTCAGTAGAAGTGAGGCAAATAACTAAATGGACAGAGACGTCCTACATTGCTATTTGCCAATGGCTTTCTACAATGGATTGCCAGGTGGCTAGATCTAGCTTGCTTCATACAGAGGATTTTCAATCATTCTCACAGATACTGGGGGACATGATAGTTCAAATGGGCGTCTACTTCAGGAGGTCACCATTAGTTAATAATACTAGAGGACATGGCAATCATAAATGTTGGTATGATGCCGAATGTAGGAGTGTTAAGGGTAAGCTTACCAAGGTGAGAAGACAGTGGGCCAGATTTAGGATTACGGCAGATCAGGATAAATTTATCCTCTGTCATAGAGAATACACTACACTTTTGCGGGAGAAGAAAATAAACAAAGCCAATCAAACCTGGGCAGAAATGCTTGTGGCAGTAAGTATGAATGACACACCAGCATTTTGGAAACTAATAAATAACTGGTGTAGTCCAAGATCTATATCAAGGAATGCAAGTATAGAGGAGGATTGTTGGGTGGAATATTTTTACCAGGTTGTTCCAGAGGAGGGAAGCCCCAGAAGCTAGCATTGTAGGGGAACCACTTGAGATTGGGATTGAAAATGGTGGTTACTCCTTTTCCACCTTAGTTACTGAAAGAGAGATATTTTTGGCAATTAACAAACTGCGTCCAGGTAAGGCCCCTGGAATAGATGGGTTACCCCCGGAATTGTTTAAATCTTATGCAGCTTGGTTGGCTCCGATACTGGTGAAATTTTTCACCCTAATAAACTGTACAAAGCTTATTCCCGGGGTCTGGAAGAAAGCAGTTATTATTCCCCTATTTAAGGCAGGAGACCCAAAAGAAACAGCCTGTTATAGGCCGATTAGCTTACTTCCCATTATGGGGAAATTATATGCGAGAACTTTGCTATCGACCTTGGAGGCTTGGGTCCAAGCCACCCAAAAACCAACTGAAGAGAAAGCAGGTTTTAGGAAGAACAGATCGACAATCCAAAATGTGTTTATCATTAACCATTTGATAGATAAATACACGAATATAAAATGAGGCAAACTGTATCTGGCCTACATAGACTTCACGAAAGCGTTCAATTCTATTAGTAGGGAGTTGTTGTGGTACAAGTTGCAGCGTATGAGGATCCCATTGGAATTGTTGGATCTGATCATTAAAATGCATGAAGGCTCTGAAGCGGTGGTTATAATGGATAGCAGAGGGGGAATTACTAGATCTTTCCCCTTATGCCAAGGAGTGCGCCAGGGGTGCTTGCTTGCCCCACTGCTGTTTACTCTCTATATAGAGGATTTGGTTCAGGTCATTTCAGCAGCAAATACTACGTCCCCATGTGTAGGAGTTCAACCCCTGTCCATCTTGATGTTTGTGGATGATATCGTCCTTCTCTCGCAAACCAAACAGGACTTGCAACAGTCACTTACAGCCCTGTATAACTATTCGCAGACAAATCTTTTGACCATAAATGCCAAAAAATCGAAGGTTATGGTCTTTGGTACTGCTAGAATAAATAGTAAATGGAGAGTGGGTTTACAGGAATTGGATGTGACAGCCCATTATACATATTTGGGGGTGACATCAGCTTCTAAATCATGGAAGACAAATAATGAGGCCCAAGTAGCAAAGGCAAACCAATTAGTAGGGGGATTAACAAAACTGGCATATATGACCCCAATGGTCACGGTAAAACAGCTTGTAGTGGTTTATAAAATCAAAGTCATCCCAAATCATACATATGGAGCAGAGATAACCAGTCTGGGCTATAATAAGCTCTTGGAAATACCACAGAATCGCTTTATGCGAATTATTCTGAGAGCCCCGAGAATGACGCCGCTAGCGATGATGAGGGTGGAATTGGGTCTTATGACAGTTTATACCCATTTAATTTGCTGTATCATGATATTTTGGTGGAAAATGGCCTCTAGAGATGTCCCAATGCTCTTGAGGGAGTGTTATACCGAGCAGAGAGAACATACTGGTATCCCTCATTATAGATGGTTACGGTTTGTGAAAAATATGGCAGTGGAATTGGCGCTGCCACCGGACCAATACAAGCTCCCAGCTATGTCAGTGTTGAAACAGGAACTAAAGGACAAGATAGTGGCCTGGGCCAACCATAAGGATCTAGAACTAGTGGCTGGTAATAAGATTTTGCAGCTATATCCTAAAATAAAAACTGTGGTGGGCCTGGAAACCTATCTAGAGGTACTACAAGATGTCAAACTTTAACCTTATTGATTTAACGGATAAGTCGATTTAACCTTATCGATACAGAGGAAGTGAGGGGACATAGAAAGCAAATCCCACAGCATCTAAGAGTTTGTTGATACTGCCCCGATGCGGTGGGGACACTATTACATAGTGGTGGGACCCCGGGCCCATTACCGGTTACCGGATTTACCGGTTACCGGTTCCCCGAAAACCGGATTCCCGGTTTAAATCCGGTATACCGGTACCGGATTTATTTCATTGGTTTCAATGGGGCGCTGTGTCCCCATTGAAACCAATGAAATAAATTAAATTCCCTCCCCCTCCCCCTCCCAGGCTGCGCGGGTGGAAGGGGGGACACCCCCCACCCACCCTGCCCAGCCTGGCTTTTTGTTTAAAAAAAGAGTAAGCGCGACCCCGAGGCGAGGCGAGCCCACCCCCCAGCACCAGCGGCCGCGGCGTCCCCGCAGCCGCCGGTAAGTATGACCCTGACCCGATCCCTGGGGGGGGTGTTTAACACCCCCACCCCCTCCAGGGATCACCCCTACTAAAGGCTCAGTGCGCTTGCCGCTCTTACCTTTGGGAGCTCCGGCGGCGGCGGGCGGTCCGGCGGCCTCAGCGCCGGCTGTGGCTGCCGGCGTCAGGACGCTCTAGGCCTTCCGGTGAAACCCGGAAGTTCCCCGGAAGGCCTACAGCGTCCTGACGCCGGCAGCCACAGCCGGCGCTGAGGCCGCCGGACCGCCCGCCGCCGCCGGAGCTCCCAAAGGTAAGAGCGGCAAGCGCACTGAGCCTTTAGTAGGGGTGATCCCTGGAGGGGGTGGGGGTGTTAAACACCCCCCCCAGGGATCGGGTCAGGGTCATACTTACCGGCGGCTGCGGGGACGCCGCGGCCGCTGGTGCTGGGGGGTGGGCTCGCCTCGCCTCGGGGTCGTGCTGCCGCTTACTCTTTTTTTAAACAAAAAGCCAGGCTGGGCAGGGTGGGTGGGGGGTGTCCCCCCTTCCACCCGCGCAGCCTGGACTCGGGGAGGTTTTTTTTAAAAAAAACTTTTTAGCTGGGGCTTTAATTTTTTTTTACATTGCAGCCATTTTTAAATGGCTGCAATGTAAAAAAAACGGTACCCCGAAATCCGGTACTGGGTCCGGATTACTGGGCCGAATCCGATAATGCCGGTACGCCCGATACCGGCATTATCGGATACCGGATTCTACCGGTTTCCCACCCCTACTATTACATGCTATATGGGATTGTACAAATTATGTACCCCTCAGAGAAATATGAATAGACTCGCTCTGTAGTGAAGCGGACTTGGAGACTACAAAGAAATGGGAGCTGTTATCCACCCTTACTGATCCACACCAGTTTAAAACTTTAGCAATGTTTCTCCTTTAGATTGAAAAGGATCTGAGGCCCACTAATTTGAATGAGACAGCTATGGATATAGATGACTAGGTCAAGGAAATTGGAGACGATTGATTTCCTGAGTATACAGGTTTTTATTATTGTTTTATGACTGTTATTTTAATATTTTGTATTTGTTTTAATTTGTAATAGCAAATTGCTGATCTATCTATCTATCAAAACCTGTGGGACTCCAAATGGGAGGCCCCTTGGGGTTGACAAACAGCCCCCCCCCCCAGCACCACCTGGTGAGATCTATCAGCTAGGAAGAAATGGAACCACTGTACAATGGTTCTGTCCACCCCAGAAGATCCTGCAGGTGAGTAACCCAACACCTCATGATCTACTGTATAAAAAGCTGCTGACAGATCAAGCAGAACCAGCAAGGTCAAATTTCCCATATCTAGCTCTACTCCCAGGTTATCTACCAAGGCCACAAGTGCAGTCCTAGTGCCATAACCTGGACAAAAGCCAGACTGCGAGGGTTCCAGAAAACTGATGTGGTCCAGATGTGCCTGGAGCTGCTGGGCCACCATCCATTCAATAACCTTCCCTAAAAAGGGAATATTAGAGACATGCTGATAGTTCACTGGCGGGCCACCAACAAGCAATGGCTTCTTCAGCAGAGGTCCATCCACCATCTCTTTCAGACAGTCCAGTACTCCGCCCTCCCGCAGGGAGGTTTTGATAGTCCCCACCTGGAATGGCCCCAACATGTCCCTGCTGGCTTTCACCAACCAGGACGGGCAAGGAACCAGTTCACAAGTCATGGCTCTAATCGACCCCAGGACATTCCCCATATCAGCAGGTGTCACCAATTGAAACTCATCCCACAACCTATGACCAGACAGGACATTTCTAACCTCTGGCTCCACCACTGCCTCTGGAGAGGTGGAGTCGAATTCATGCTGAATGAGAATGATTTTATCCTCAAAGTAAACTTGTCACAGTGGGCACTGGATTCCTCCAGTTCCAGGTGGAGACAGGCTGGACTGACCAAGCCCCACACAACCTGGAAAAGCTCCACTGGATGTGACTTTGCAGATGCTATGATGGCAGCGAAGAACCTCTTCTTCACTGCCTGCACAGCCATGGCATAGTCTTTTTAAAATGATCTGTGCTGGAATCGCACATCTTCATCGTGAGTATGGTGCCACCAATGCTCTAACCACCTTCTCTTGTGTTTCAACTGCCCCAGGTCCTCCGTGAACCACAGGGACTTGCAGTGTCAAAACAGAGCAACCTGATCAATGGCCTCAGCCATACGGCCATTCCAAAAGGCCACGAGGTCATTGATGGAGCGGCTGTTGAGGTCTACAGATATTTGCAGAACAAGAACAAAACAAGCTTAGAAAAAGTTTCCTTTTTATATAATTTACTAGCTGTTAACCCACGATAATTTGCAGTAATTATCACTTTACCCCACTTTCCCAAAGTGCCCACTATTGGCCATCATGGCTGGCCATTAGCCAGGCAGACAGGCTGCCAGGAGTAGGGCGGGGGCATGCGGATGCACGTCTGTGTGTCTTCCCAGATGCATATCTGTGTCTCTTTCCAGTCTCCTGGTGAACATGAGTTACCTACGTTCTGACGTTGGGTGACCTTACTTTCGGTCCTGGTCATCGGGTCTGTAAGCTTCAGTCATTAAAGATTTTGAGACCTCCATGACTTAATTCTACACCTACCCTCTCTGATTGATCCCTACTGTGCCAACCCTACTGCTAACTCCTCCAACTTGGCTGTGGTCAGAACAACTTATTGTGACATCAGCAACCGCTGTACAGCAACTGCGACAGCAGCTACTGCTGTTCCCTTTGCTTTACCTTTGGGCTTTACCTTTGGGTGGATGTAACTTTGGCCCCGGCCATCGGTGATGGCCCTGTAACCTTCAGACACTAAAGAGTTTGATGATCCTTCATTTAAGACCTCAGGGGACCCTCTATGACTTAAAATAAAAAAGTCATAGGCCAGACCAACTGACCAACCAATGGACAGACATCAGAATTTTATATAGATAGATATAATTTATTAATTTATTATATTTTATTTGGTCTTAAATATTGTTTTGCAAGCTTGGCTTAATTCAAATCTGCTTTCATTTATTTTTTGTTCTGCACCCATATCTGCACACTATTGTGAATGATATAATTTATATAATTATAATATGCAAAATAAAGCTGCAGATTTTAAAATAGCTGTGAAGAATCACATAATTATATTAATTATATCTTTTGCAAGACTATTTTATTATGTAACTATTATCCTGTTGCCTAGCTTGATTTCTTATAGTTCATTGACCCATTCAGTAAATTCACAGACAAACTTTGGCAGCGGTGTAACTTGATAATTAAAAAGTATGTTATCTCTTGCCAGCTCGTTATAGCAAAGTGTAAGCTGAACGCTAGCTTTCCCTAATCCCATCAACCCAGTCTATAGGAAGGGTCAGGGGTCAGTAACTGCTTCTAAAAACACTGTTCAATTGAATCCAAACAAGCTCTTACCTACTAAGCAGCTGCTCACAAACAATTCAGAATCTGTCCTCCTCATTACCAATTGTGAAGGTCTCCTATTGCAAGAAAAGCAGGGGTTTGAATAGAACTCTAATGCACTAATAAGTCTGCATCTGATAGGCTAAGATCTAAAGTCAGCAAATGGTTTGGTTTTTTTTTTACTAGGCACTACAAGAAAGTTTTGGAAACCAGTTAAAACTGGCTGGCATACTCCATTGACTCTGGGAGGAAATAATAATTTTTGTCGATTAGCACAAACATAATGTTGTACATGAAGTAAAAATTCCAGCAAGAGACCCAGAGTGACTTTAATAACATCTAGAAATACAAAGGAGCCTATACGCTGTTATAGTTTCTGGCCAGTAAATAATAAACACTGTGCACAAGTGCTGGAGAGAGTGCTTTGGAAACATACAGTAAACTGAATACTCTCCAAATCCTTCAGTGATTTAAAAGAAGAGGGGAAAAAATCTGTTTCCTGACAGGTCATTTGTTTCCTGACAAGGTTCAGTTTTGATTATTAATATTATTCTCCATTACATGTAAGAAATGTAAGACACCCAAAAATTGTCAGAAGAATTCCACCTAGTACATGGATTAAATGCTCTGCAAGCAGGAAGCTTGTGGACGGGTTTGAGCAAGTGCAGATTTAAAGGAGGTTTTACTAGAGAACGTAGCTCATCTTTTGGCTCCATGTTACAACTGTCTCCTCTGCAGTTAAAATGTGGGGGTCTGCTCCAACCATGGATGTAGCAAGGTTGCTGGGGGCCTGGGCACAGATTCCAAGTATGATTCCCCTAAAGGCAAGCAGGCAGGGATACTATGGTTGGAATTAGCACTTGGGTCACTTGCAAAAAGCCCCTCTCCAGAGTCCAGGACTCAACCAAGCACCCGAGCACCAAGCTATGCCACTCGCTCATCTCTCCCTGACATCATCAGGAAGTGCATTAAGCTCAGCCTGTGTATTTCTACTTGGGTTTTTTTGTGATTTGTTTTATTTTTGTAAAGGAAATGTTAAATTGTTTCTTCCTCTTCTAATTAGCCTATCATGTTTAACTGTGTTTCTTTTGGGGAAATGTTTAACCAGAAATTTTCAGTGTGAGACACAAACAAGGGAAACTGACTAGTAAAAGAGGGTTAGATAGACTGAGGTCATTGCATGCTATTAATAGAGTAAAAGAGGGTTTGATAAAGCACAGTGCTTGGGCCATGCACATTCCTGTAACTCAGAGCATCCCTCTGCACCACCTCCCAGGGTAATTTCAGATGTTACATTACCACGGTCAACCACGGTGAACTGTCCGTGGTGGCTGTGGTACTGTAATGTCTGTTGGGCCCAAAAGAGATTCCCGCCAGATATTCACCCCTGGCAGGAATCTCTTTGACTACTCTTCCAGCCCTCCGGCCGCCCAGCGCTCTGGAAGTGTGGTCAAAGAGATTCCCACCGGGGTGAACACCCAGCAGGAATCTCTTTTGGGTCCAACAGACATTACGGTACCGCGGTCGCCACAGTGGGGTTCACCGTGGTTGACCATGGTAACGTAACGTCTGTTACCGCCCGACAGCCCGGAATCAGCAGATGGTACCGGCTGTTACTGCTGCCGATTCCGGGCTGTGGTCAATACCCTGGGGGGCGGGCGGGCACTGTGGCCACATTGGCTGCTGTGCCAGAGGGCACGCGGCCAGGGGAGCATGGGGAGGCGGGGCTGTGCGACCGCACATTGTGCCATGCAGCCACGCCCCCTCCCCCGACCCCTCTGCGGAATCAGCCGGCACGTCTGTTGACCGGCCGGCCGGATTCCAGAGGGGGATGAAAAGGTGATTCCGTGCCGCGGACCAAGGGAGGCCGGCAGGTCTGAAATCACCCCCAGTGTGTTAGGATAAGAAAAACAATTGGAGTCAAAGGTACTGTGCTCCCTATATGCCTTAATGAACAATGCAAATAGTTCATGTTATGGTGCAAGAGGATATTTTGGCCCTTTTCACACAGACTATCTAACACTGATAAAAATGGGTGTTACAGTTTTATACATATTGCAGGGCACCCATAGAGCACACATGCAGCCCTGCAACATGTATAATAAAATGTAACACCCATTTTATCAGTGTTAGATTGTCTGTGTGAAAAGGGCCTTGGCCTTTTAATTTCCTGTGTTGGTGCATAATAAGTCTAGGCCATAACTGTGTCCTTAATGCAAACATGCCAACCTCCTAATACCAAAAAATAGCAAGTTTATTATTTGCATAGATTTTCATAAACTAATATAGTGTACTGAAGAGATTTTTCCCTTGGCCCCATAGAGCACTAGGAAAAGTACTAGGCATCTTGGGAAAAGCAGAGCCATTGGATGGTCAACTTTAATCTTGAGTTTGGTTTGTACTCCTTGAATCTGTGAATCAAATTTTGTCTTTCTCTATGTGTTGCCTTGTGTTTTCTTTTCATCTGAAAGCATTTTAAAGAGGTGTTCAAGAAACATTATTCCGATGCTCCCACCTCCCTACCCCTGCACACAAGGAAGGAAATAAGCATTCTTGATGGCTCGCTTGTAACTTTACTAGGGGCGGGCCCATCTCTTTTCTCAGAATGATAGCCCTAGGTTCCTCTCCCTGCCACTGGCAACTTAATGCCATTATTAATTTTTCTAATAAATACAAGTTGTTCTGAACAGAAGTGGTTACAAATAAATATTTGCTATCACAACAATGTCACCAAACTAGGGTTTACATTTAATGTTTTGCTTGTATCCTCAAAAATTTACAAATACCTAGTTCAAAACTAGATGAGCTTTGATGCGCTAAGAGCTAAATGAGCTAGGAGCTTTGTGGATTAATAATAATAATAACTAAATAAATTTCATGATCAGTGTGCCTGGCACTGAATAATCAAGAATTAGAGACAGGTCCCTGCCTTGAATGTCCTACAATCTAGGATACACAAGAGAGGGGAGACAACCACAACTAGTGAGGTAGTACTGGTGTCTGGTATAGGAAAGGTAGCAAGGAACTGATGTTTATTTAAATAATAAAGGGGGGTGGGGAAGGAGAATCCTTAATAATAGAAGCTGGAATTCACTGGGATCAAGTGCGTGCATATTGAGGCTGAACAGGGTTAGGAATGTGTAACTGAAAGGGATTGGGGGGGTATGAGAATGGGAAGAGAGAGGTCTAATTTTTGTACCAAAGAATGTGGCTGAAAACCAGTAGAAGGAACACTGAACAGTTCACACACAAAAACACAAGATTCAAGTCTGAAAAACACTGGATGTGCACAGAGCAAGTCAGTTAACCACAGGTGCAGAGCTCTACGTGCCCCCAGCTTCTACAAGCTCCTCATGCCCTCCCACAAACTCCTCTGATTGGTACAAGCAAGTTGCAAATATGTGCAAGCAAAGACCAATCTCTTATGTCGATTGCATTCCTGGGGCTGCATAACACAGACAGCAGCAGCAAAGGAGCTGGGGCTTGGCTGGGAGAGAGGCTCAGTGCCCTCTCCCCTCCTGTCTCAGGGAAGGGATGTGGGAAGAAAGCTGTGAGTTCCTCTCCCTGCCCAAAGACACCACCATTTAGAGGTGTGCAATTTGTTTGTTTTTATAATAACATCAATGAAAATGCCCATTTTCATTTACATTTATGTTGTTAAAACATAAAACAAAAAATAACATTTATGCTATTAAAATATAAACCACAAAAAAGAACATACATGAATATTTTTTTTCATTTTATGGGGTTTTTCGTGTTTTTTTTCTTCTCTGGGCAGCCTGACACATGGCTCAGACTGCAAACAGGTGCAAGGGGGTGGGGAGGAGTGAGAACCCCAAATGGCTACCTAAGATAGACTTCTCTGCTGGCCAATTGGCAGCTCAGACAGATCACAGACCCCTGCAATCAACATAAGAGATTGGTCTTTGCTTGCACACGCTTGCAGCTTGCTTGTACCAATCAGAGAAGCTTGTGGGAGGGCACGGGGAGCTTACAGAAGCTGGGGGCACACCGAGCTCTGCGCCTGTGATTAACTGATTGTTGCTATGTGCACGTCCTGTGTTTTTCAGACTTGGATCTTGTGCTTTTGTGTGTGAGTTGTTCAGTGTGCCTTCTGCTACTTTTCAGCCACATTCTTTGGTACAAAAGCTAGACCTCTCCCTTCCTGTTCTCATACCCATAGTCCCCTTCAGTTACACATTCCTAACTCTCTGTGTTCCTGCAATATGACAATGTCCCTTCATAACTTGGGGTACCCGCAATAACAAACAGAGGCTGTGCCACTGCCTGCCCACTGCCCTTTCCTCTGCCTGCCTCCTAGGGGTGTGAATGTCGTTTTTGTTATTAGAATAACGATAACAAAAATTATCATTTTCATTTTCATTATTGCAATAACGAAAAGGACAACTGAGAATGACAACAATAACGATAATGACAACCGAGAATACAGAAAATGACAACCGAGAATAATGACAACGATAACGATAATGACAACCGAGAATACAGAAAATGACAACCGAGAATAACGACAATGACAATGACGACGATAACAATATCGGGATCGATACCAAAATGATAACAAAAACAATAACAAAAACGATAAGAAACGAAAGCAACAATGTCGTTATCATTGTTGTCATTATTAGTGCTGTGGCAGTTGAGTTTTGGAGGGGGAGGGAGCAGACATCTCGGAGCCCTAAACAGGGTTGAACTCTTGAACTGTGTCTGTGTTGGGAGGGGCGAGCAGCTCAGCAGTATCTGATGGCTGTATTGCTGGCAAATAAACAGCACAAGCAGGCCCCAGCAGTCTCATGGCACTCTGTGATTGCTCAATGCCTGCTGCCTCCCACAACCAATTAAGGGGAATAGGGGCCACTGCAAGCCTTTAGAATGGGAAGGGCAGGCTTTTTATCTCCATTCTGTGAGAGCTCTGCTTGTCAGGTTGTGTTTACAGAACTGTAGTGCTGCTTGCACACAAAAAATCCTTCCTAGCCCTCATTGTATTACCAATACCTTTCCTTCCTCATACCCTACATTTTACCTTCTCTATTTTCCTGCCCTTCTCCCCCCCGTACATTATATATAGATAGGTAGTATAGATTAGATATATATATATATTATAGACATATAGATTAGGTTCGAATAGTTATATAGATAATTGATTAGATAATAGTTTTCCTTTTCCCTTCCCCCATCTCCCTTAGATTTAGATAAATATTAGTTGTGCATGGGAATCAATAACGATACCGATACCAAAAATAAACTCTTCATTTGAAACAGTACCAATATCAAGAACGATATTGATAAAAATATTGATAACGATAATGAATATCGATACCGATAACGAAAATGATACCGGTAACAATATTGATACTGATAACGATATCAAAAATGATACAAAAAATGATAAAAACAATTTTAAAAATGACATTGTTAATAATGATAACGAAAATGACACTGGGTGAAAACAGACATGACGTTAACCACCCTTGAACCACCCTTGGTGGCTATTTATGCATGTTGCAGGGCTGTATTGGTGCCCTATGCAGTCCTGAAACATGCATAAATGACCACCAAGGGTGGTTAAAGGGAGGTTAGCATCATGTCTGTTTTCACCCACTGTTGAATAACGAAAACGAAAAATGAAAATGGCGTGCAGGGCTGGTGCACACCCCTACTGCCTCCTGCTGCTGCTGCCCATTTCTCTCAGATGTGCTGCCTCCTTGGGGTGATTGCTGCTGCAAGCTGATGATGCCCTGCCACACGCTGGGCTGCTGTCACTCCATTCTGTGATGATGGATAGTATCTCTCCCTCATGTCTCCTGCCTCCCTGGCATGCTGTCAGCAACTCTTGAAGCCGTGACATGCTCGCTAGTTGGGAGAGTAAGTTTTCTCCTTTGCCAATCTCTGCTGTTTCAGCAGTCAGTGCCTGCTTCCTGCCAACGTCTGGTCTGTCTTGTCCACCTGCTGTGTGCCAGTCTCTCACTGATTATTTCTGCCTCCCATGGGCTTTCTCTTCAACTAGAAGCTTTGCATACTTGGGGCATCAGTGTCTCCTCCTCTGCTAGTCCCTGCTGCTTCAGTGACTTTCGCCTGCCAGTTTCTGTGACCTGTGTCTGCCTGCTGCGTGTTAATCTCACACTGACCTTCTGCCTCCTGAGGGCTTTCTCTTCAACTTGAAGTCTTCCCATACTTGGAGAACCATCGTCTCCTCCTGTGAAAGTGCCTGGCTGCTTCAGTGCCCAACACCTGCTGCATGCCAGTGTTTGCTCTGTTCTCTACCCAGCTGCTGCATATTAGTCTCTCGCTGGTATTTCTGCCACACTGAGGCATTCTCGGCAGGTTTGGGGAAAGGACAGTGTCAGAGAGGCACTTTTGGAAGCACCTCTTGAAGGTGTGGAAACAAAAACATTTGGTTTTATGTAATTGTTTGTTTTTCATTTTTAATAACATAAAGGAAAATGGGTATTTTTGTTTGTTACTATAAAAACATAAATGAATCATATTTTTAAAAATGAAAACAGAAACAAGCATTTTTCTGTTGCACACCCCTACCACTGCCACCCACCTGCCTCTTCCACCGTTACAGCAGCTGAACCTCTGCCATACTTACAGTCCTTTCCCATTTCGGGGAGTGGGACAGGGCTGTGAGTGTAGCAGAGGCTCGGCTAAGGTAAGGCTGCAGTGGTGGTATCGTGTGCGCACCATCGATAAGCTGCTTTCATGTTGGTTTGACAGACTGCTTATTTTCATACTTTGTCACCCTCCACTGTAATGGAGTCAATGTTTTTTTTCTAGTGATTTTGCAAGCTGCTCTTTTAAAAAATCCTCCCTTTTACAGCAAGGACTAGTGAGAATATGCTGGCAGGGACAGAGCCTTCCCTGTTCACTAGTTTGTCCCCTACTCTCCCAGCAATGTTTCACTCTTCACACTCTGATATTTACTCTTCCTAGCAGCCATTCCAGTTCTACCACTACAGGCAAATGAAAGTCACAGCTAGGTTTTAAAACATCAGCATTAGCGGTTCTATTTTAAAACTGAAATGAATTGTGGATTTGATATTCACAAATATTCACATTTTCAGATAGTCCTCTGAATATCACACCAAAATTCACAACTGAAATGGATAGTTACATGGTCAGGTATTCCATTTTGCTTGTTTTGGTTGTTGTGGTGATTTGGTTACTGGAGTTAGTCATTTCAGTACTTTGGTTACTTCATATCAGCTACTGTGCATGCATAATAGAATCAAAATGAAGTAACCAAAATACTGAAATGACCCAATTGAAATAACCAAAATGGATATTCAATAAAGTAGGATCTAACAGTGGTTTGTATCTGCTTTGCTGGACTTGAACTGAAGCAGGTGAATTCATCAGACATTGTATTCGCCATAAGTGTTCTTTTCAGCTCTATTGTATTTGGTGGTATCTATGACATTAAGGAGTCTGTGATTTTCCCCTTGGAGAGGTGCCCACATGCTTAAAATCTGTCAATGGAGCCAATCCAATGGTCCACTAATCCCACGCACACCGCCCGCGCAGCTTTGTTGCTAGTACATGTGCCACGTGGAAACTGTGTGCATGAGTACACAGGCGGAGGATTTGTGGGCCATCAAATTAGCCCAACCAATGTCAGCCATAAGGAAGTGTTCAGTGGAAGGAGAGGAGCAAAGTGTAGCATCAATAGGGTGGAGAGACTAAGGGTGCAGCCACTAGGGGTGTGCATGTCATTTTCATTATTACAGTTACGATAATGAAAATTGTCATTTTTGTTTTTGTTATTTTATTTATTTATTTATTTATTAAATTTGTACCCCGCACCCTCCTGAGCACAGCTCGGGGTGGCTTACAATCATAAAATACAATTCAACACAATCTAAAACACATTAAAAATACCATATCAGTATTTTAAAAATAACATATAAAGCAGGGCCTGGGATATAAACTACTTGGGATAGGGGAATAAAAATCAACTCCCACCCCCCTTCCCAAAGGCCCAGGCGAACAACCAGGTCTTGCATTTTCGCCAAAATACTAATCACTTGGGGCCAGGCAGGCCTCCTCCGGTAGGGAGTTCCAAAGACGCGGCCCGGCCACCAAGAATGCCCTCTCCATTGTGGCCCCCCCGCTTAACGCGGGGGACCTCCAAGAAAGCACCCCCAGCCGACTGAAGGAGCTGCTCCGGGGTGCGAAGGGCGAGGCAGTCCCTGAGGTATGAGGGGCCGAGACTGTGCAGGGCTTTGTAAATTATTACCAGCACCTTGAATCTGGCTCGGTACGCTATCGGAAACCAGTGCAGAGCCTGGAGCACTGGTGTTATGTGCTCCTGGCAACCCGTCCCTGACAGGAGACAGGCCGCCGCATTCTGCACTAGCTGCAGCCTCCGAAACAAACACAAGGGAAACCCCACATAGAGCGCGTTGCAATAGTCCAGCCTCGAGGTGATGAAGGCATGAATGAGGGAGGTCAGGTCCGGGTCGGAGACGAACGGCCGCAGCCTCTGCACCAGATATAACTGGCGAAAGGCAGCTTTTGTGACTGCCTCCACCTGCCGCTCTAGGCGGAGGTCAGCGTTCAGCACCACCTCCAGACTCTGGACCAGTTGAGCTATGGGCGGGTGAACCCCCCCAATAAGGGGGGCCAACACCTCCTTCGCTCTCCCCACCACCATCACCTCCATCTTATCAGGGTTGAGCTTCAGTCTGCTCTGCCACATCCGTTCTGCCACGGCCTCCAAGCATTGGGATAGCACCGAGATAGCAGGGTCTGGGTCTGCTGAAAAAGAGATGTACAGCTGAGTGTCATCAGCATATTGGTGACAGCACACCCTGAACCCCCTCACGACCTCCCCCAGGGGCTGCATATAAACATTAAATAATAATGGAGATAGAATAGAACCCTGCGGAAACCTGCATGATAAGGCGCGGGAGCAAGATGTCTCCTCCCCCAGCACCACCCGCTGGCTTCTCCCCGAGAGGAATGAATGGAACCATTCAAGAACAGTCCCACCCAGACCTCCCAGGTCATGCAGTCGTCTCAACAACAGCCCATGGTCCACGGTGTCAAAAGCGGCCGATAGATCTAGCAGGATGAGAAATGTTGAACATCCTGCATCCATCTCCTGGTGGAGATCGTCGACCAAGGCCATCAACGCCGTCTCGGTGCCATAACCAGGGCAGAACCCAGATTGAAACGGGTCGAGGAAACCGATGCTGTCTAGATGTGCCTGGAGCTGGAGTGCCACCTCCCATTCAATAACCTTCCCTAAAAAGGGAAGGTTAGAGACAGGTCGGTAACTGGCGAGGGTGTCCACGTCCAATGATGGTTTCTTCAGCAGGGGGCGCACCACTGCCTCCTTGAGACTGGGTGGCAATCTTCCCTGCTGTAAGGACGCGTTCACTACCTTTGCCAGCACCGTCCTCAACATCTCCCTGGAGGCTTTCACCAACCAGGATGGGCATGGATCGAGTTCACAACAAGTGGCCCTCACAGAGCCCAGGACATCCGCCGCATCGGCCGGCATCACTTTCTGAAACTCCCCCCACAAAGATGGACCATCTCCATCACCTCACGTTCTCTACCTACTGCCCCTAATCCGGCTGCAAAGTCGCTCTGAATCCGAGCGATCTTGTCCGCGAAGTAGCTGACAAATTCCTCACAGTGGGCCTGGGACACGTCCCCGTCCAGGTGGAGCGAGACCAGACTCGCCAACCCCAACACCACCCGAAACAGCTCCGCCGGGCGTGACTTCATGGACACTATGAGGACAGCAAGGAACTCCTTCCTTGCTGTCCTCACAGCCTCAACGTAGGACTGCAAATGGGCCCTATGGAGAAGTCGGTCGGAGTCAGAGCGAGTACGCTGTCAGCGTCGCTCCAGTCTCCTGCCTACTTGCTTCATACACCGCAGCCCCTCGGTAAACCAAGGGGCCCTGTGGTGACGAGACTGAGGCAGAGGGCGTCTCGGAGCCACCCTGTCGATGGCCTCCCCCAGCAAGATGTACCAAGACTGGACCAGCTCATCGACAGAGTGACCGTCCAGGACCAAAGTTAACTCCCACAGGACTTCCTGGAACCGTTGCGGTTCCATCAGCCGCCAAGGGCGGACCATCCTAACTGGTCCTTCCTCCTTCTGAGGGGTGTGTGCGGAGAGATTGGCCTGAAGGAGATAATGGTCCATCCATGACAAGGACCATTTGTTATTGCAATAACAAAAATGACAACTGAGAATACAGAAAACGACAACCAAGAATACCAATAATGGTAATAAGAAATGATAATGACAATGTTATCATTGTCATTATTAGTGCTGTGGCAGTTGGGTTTTGGAGGGACAATGTGGAGGGAGTAGGAGGGAGCAGACCTCTCGGAGTCTTAACAGGGTTGAACTCTTGAATGAATTGTGCCTATGTTGGGAGGGGCGAGCAGCTCAGCAGTGTCTGATGAATGTATCGCTGGCCAATGAGCAGTGCAAGCAGGCCCCAGTGGTCTCATGGCACTCTGTGATTGCTCAATGCCTGCTGCCTCCCACAACCAATCAGGGGGGCTCTGGGGGAAGGCACTGCAACCCTTTATGATGGGAGGGCCAGTTTTTTCCTCTCTGTTCTGTGAGAGCTGTGCTTGTCAGGCTGCATTTACAGAATTGTGGTGCTTACACACAAAAAAAATCCATTCTAGCCCTCATTGTATTACCACTAATACCTTTCCTTCCTCATACCCTGCATTTTACCTTCTCCCTTTCCCTGCCCTTCTCCCCCCTGTACATTTTATATATAGATAGGTAGTATAGATTAGATATAGATATATATTATAGACATATAGATTAGATTAGAATAGTTATATAAATAATTGATTAGATAATAGTTTTCCTTTTCCCTTCCCCTGTCTCCCTTAGAATTAGATAGATATTAGTTGTGCATGGGAATCAATAACGATGCACAACAAAACACACACCCAACACCGATAATGATACCGATACCAAAAATAAAAACTTTGTTTGAAATGATACAGATATCGATACTGATAACAATATCGATACCAATAACAAAAACGATAATGAAAATGATAACAAAAACATTGTCATTAATAAAAATAACAAAAATGACATTTTTCAATAACGAAAATGAAAAACAAAAACAACGTGGGGGGTCTGGTGCACACCCCTAGCAGCCACATGAGATGCTCAGGGGAGGCTACCATGCCTTGGGCAGCCTTAACTCAGTCTGGGCAGCCAGACCACGTGATGCAGTGCACTGTGTGGCCATCTGCTGCCAGATTTTCATGCTGTCACATCACGGCTAGGGGCAGGATTTTCGTCAGACCAGGGTTGGGAGGTAGGACAGAGACAGGTGCCCACTCATGTGGCTGGTGCCTCGTCTTGCCCTGCCCCGTAGCCAGAGATCAGAAAGCAGCCCACCTACCCTGCGAGGAGGGAGGGGCATCTGCCCAGCTCCCCACACTGGCCCCACAATGTGGCAGCCCACTACTGGGCCACACAGGGATCAAGCCTTCTGTAGCTCATCTGGCTGCACCCTCTGGGTTGCTCCCCCAATTAGGGATGGCAGGGTGCCTGACTGCCTAAAGGAGGCTGTGGTTAGACCCCTGCTCAAGAAACCATCTCTTGACGCAAATGCTCCTGCCAGTTATCGGCTGGTCTCTAACCTTCCCTTTTTAGGGAAGGTTATTGAATGGGCTGTGGCACGGCAGCTCCAGGAACATCTAGACCTCACCAGTTTCCTTGATCCCTCCCAGTCTTGGTTTCGTCCTGGGTATGGTACGGAGATGGCCTTGGTGGCCTTGGTTGATGATCTCTGTCTGGTGTTGGACCAGCGTCGTCAGACCTTACTGGTCCTGCTAGACCTTTTGGCTGCATTCGACACAGTCTATCATGAGGTGTTGGTGACTCGCCTGCTGGACCTTGCCGGAATTGGAGGAACGGTCTTGGACTGGTTTCGTTCATTCCTGGCCAGGAGAACTCACTGGGTGGTCTTGGGGGAGTGTACATCTTCCCCCCGGGACCTCACGTGTGGAGTCCCAAAGGGTGCCATTCTGTCCCCCTCCTGTTTAACATCTATATGCAGCCATTAGGGGCTGTCTCTTATACACATCTAGATGTGTATAAGAGACAGGCCTGAGAAGCTGGTCTGGAGGCTGCAGCTGGTGCAGAATGCTGCGGCCCATCTCCTTATGGGGGCAGGTCGCAGGGAGCACATGACACCGGTGCTCCGGGCTCTGCACTGGCTGCCTATAAAGCCTGTCTCTTATACACATCTAGATGTGTATAAGAGACAGTCTTGAAGGTGCACATGACACCGGTGCTCCGGGCTCTGCACTGGCTGCCTATAAAGCACCAGACCAGGTTCAAGGTGCTGGTTTTAACATTTAAAGCCCTTCACGGCCTGGCCCCTGCTTATCTGCGGGACCGCCTCACTCCCCATGTGCCCGTGCGACCTTTGAGATTGTCCGTGGGAGCCTTTTTGGAGGTTCCCTGGGTGAGGCAAGTGGCACTGGCTACCGATGTTAGATCTTTTTCGGTGGCCGCCCCTGTGCTGTGGAATTTGCTCCCGGAGGAGGCTCGGTTGGCTCCCACTCTCCTGCTGTTTCGGCATGTATGTAAGACCTGGCTGTCAGGCTTTTGGTGAGGGGTAGGGATGTGGGGGTGTTTCCCCACATTGCACTGTATTTTAAATTGTTTTAAATTGTTTAAATTGGTGTTTTTTTTAAATTGTATTGAATGTTGTTTGCCGCCCCGGGCTGCCCTGTGGGGAGGAGGGGCAGGATATACATTTTAAATAAATAAATAAAATAGATTAGCTACGTACCTACCCTGAACAACTTGCTGGACACTAGCATATAACAACAACAGAGGTGGGGAAGGATAAATATTGTATGGTTGCATGGTTTCTGCCTGTTCTCTCCCTCTTCAACTGATGATGACACTTAAAGGGCTTTGATCTTCAGGGTAGTCATTATAATGGAACAGGCGCAGAACAGGCAAAATCACCTTTCACCAGAATGAATGTGTAAATTGATATAGAACCGTGGGCTTCCATAGGGCTATTCTGGAACCAGTGCTTTGTGGTTTGGGACAGGGCCATTCTTTCTAAAACAGCAACACCATTTATGTTGTTGGTAGGAATGTGGATGGGGGGGTGGGGAATAAGTTTTGTCTTTTGTGTCTTCTCAAGTTTTATGGTTTTATGTCTTTTTGTCTTTCATAGAATTTTACTGCAGATAATGAACAGAATGCACTTCACAAATTAAATTATAATACAGAATTAATAGTATATAACCTGTAAAAAAGTGTTTTAAATAAAGGCATAAAGACTGGAAGAAGACTAGAAAAGCAATTCACACATACTCTAGTACAATACAAAGCTACCTAAGCCACCTGCCCCCATTTATTCCCCCTCATCCACATTTATTCCCCGCCCAATCCATTTATTCCCCTCAAGCCCTCAGGTCCTCCCTTCTGGCCCAAGATCCCTCAAGACTGCCCAGATATCCCCTTTCTACCCCAAGTCCCTCTTGCTCCTGAGTTGCGCCAAGATCCCTCTCCCACTGCTCCAAGTCCCCCACTACTCCAAGGTCCCCTCTCCTCTCATGATCCCTTCTCCTGCCCCCAAGATCCCTCTCCCCCATTGCTACAAGCCCCCAAGATACCCCCTCCTATCCCAGGCTTGCTTCTCCCCCACTTCTCCAAGGCCCCAGAGATCCTCTCTCCTGCCCCAAGTGCCCCCTCACTGATCCAAATCCCACACTGCCACCTTGCCTCATCCAGCACCACATCCCTGGGGTCCTGCCTCCTCTTTGCCGGGTCCTGTGCTGCTGCCACTGCCCCCTCTTGTTTCTATATTCTCGGGCCTAGAGTCATGCTGCTGTTGCTGCCTTCTCCAGTCTCCTTGGCCACCCAGCCACAACTCCTCTTCACCTAGTCCCACCACTCACGTCTTCAGGGTCCCATACCTCTCACTGTCTCTCTCTCTGGGGATCCTGTGCCATCCCTCCTCACTGCTAGCTTCCATGCTGCTGCTGCCTGCGCTATAGCCATTCCCACCTGGAAGACATTGGACAACTTCTGGGGGTGAACATAGAGGCTCAGGCAGGAGGGGAGGACTCGGCTGCTCCAAGGGCCCTAAAGGCAGCCATGTTTAGGGGCCTGGTGGGAGGAAGTAGGGGCCCCACACCAGTCTTCCGGTAAAAATGGGGGACTTCTATAGGGCCTCCAGAAGTAAGAAAAATCATGGGGCCCTGTGGTAAGGGCTGGGATTGCATGTGAGCAGGGCTGGGATTGCATGTGAGCAGCAGCACTGAGGCTGGGGGTGCCCCTTAGAAAACCCAAAATGGGTGGGAAAACCACAGGGATTTGGGGTTCCCCCAAAAGGGGCATTTTGGTCTAAATTTGGGTTCCTTAGAACTAGGGCTGCACAAAATAGTAATAAATAAATAAATACATGAGTATTTCCAAGTTTCTGAGGATCAGCTCCCCTAACTTTGGCCAAATATTCAATACTCAGTAAAATAAAACCAAGTACTGAGTTCCCTTATATAAGACTAGAAAAAGCCCTGTATATTGCCCATCTGAGGATTTACCTGAGTGTGAGTACTGGGCCAATTCCTCAGTTACCCGATACTCGGTAAAACCAAGTTGAATACCTAGATAAAACTGGTATTCCTAGAAAAAACGGAGTAATTTTAAATACCTAGTTTCAGCACTAGTTAGAACTTGAATTGCACATTCCTAGTTGTTAGTCACTTTTTTAGATTAACATTTTGTGTCTCAACTTATTATAAACACTTATGCATTACTGAGCCCAATGTAGATCCCAGTTGTAGTGGAGGTATATTTCTCATATCATTTACAAATCTGAAAATACTTTTGTCATTTAGAAAGATTACAAAATATGCCATTTTTATTCACAAAATGTTACAGGTTTTAAAGTTTAAATTGAAGCCTCATAGCATTCTTCTTCTAAAGGAACCTGTTTTCAGCATTTTTCTATGCTGCCCTTTGCTTTTGCTTCATCTGTGCATGATGCATACACAGAAAACCTATCCGTTTATCAGTGAAAAAGTTGAGTTGCATTCTGGACTGCTAGGTTTGTTCTGCTGTTGAGATGTTTATAGCTAACTTCTGTTCAAAATAAAAGTTGAACTTCTCTGAGCTGCTTTCTACATAAATCAGCATCCTAGCAAGTCTGGTCACATAAAAATACCTTCCTTCCTAGGCTCTGTTAATCTCTTTTCTTTGAATGTTGCTCTTTGTTTAGCTTCAAGTCCTAAATAACAGCAACTTGCTAACAGCATGGGGCTTGATTTAAAACTAACAATGACAGTTTAAGACCCACTGGAAAGGGGTTAACTGGAGAATGTAGTACAATGTACAGTATCTGCTTTTTAAAAAGCCCTTAAATCATTTTTAGCTTAAAAGAAGTTTTTTTTCTCCCCCAACTCCTCTCTCTCTCTCTCTCTTTTTTTTTTTTTTTTAAATGTGAGACTATCTCAACTGTAACTGAAAGTTTATTCAGGTGGTATGAATCAGACAGGGGCTCTCTGATGCAAACTCTAGCCTCAGAGAGCACAGCAGGCATTGACTCTCACAGTGCTGGCCCACTAAAAGAAGCATAACAAAAACCAGAAGGAAAAAAAACAAAACCCAGGCCTGCATTAATCTCCTTGCCCTAGCCAGAAAACAGGGGTGAAGGCAAGCTGCCCTCTCATTATAGTTTTGGTCTCAAGGTTAGAATTAGACCCTTAGGGTAAGCAGCTGTCAATTAGAGATAACTCCAACCAATGCCGTCTGAAATCTGGGATTTATCTCCTAGCAACTCCCCTTCTTTCAGGGCAGAAACCCCTAGCTCTGCCATCAGCTCAAGAGTCATCTTGAAGACAGTGAAAATAACCTTTTCAATTTGGGCAGATGCATAAAGAATTCAGCTTCCAGAGCCGGCATGAAGCCTGTGTGACATTTGACTGAAGATGGATTTTAATCTGGCCCGATCATATGTTTGCTTTGTTTCGAAACTTGCAGATGGGGAGATTTGGATGATTTGCTGAAAAGAGTGCGCTCAAACAATATCTACAAATTCAGTTGGATTTGGGCAAACATGTCATTTGGTTAAAGATATTCAAGAGCTATCATGTTTGTGTATCCGCTAGTGCATCTCTCGTTTGCATTGCCTTTCACACTGGGAAAATTTGCCAACAGTTGAGAATTAAGAGTGGCCATGGTTACAGCAGGAACTCTGGGGCTCTTTATAGCCCATGTATTAGGGTATCTAGAAAGCTGACAAGCATAAATTCTATTAAGAAAAGCACAAGTTTATGTACCATTTTATGTAGAGAAGGACACCACAGAATTGTAGAGGGAATGTGTAAAAGCCAAGGTATTGAAAATGTCTTCTGTTGCTGGCGGTGTCCATCCAGACCATTACAGTTTATTTTTTTATCCCTTCAGATCCACATTGTATAGATTTCCTAATCTCAGACTGTATGGTGAACAGAATTGTAGAAAAAGGACAGAAAAGAGAAGTTGCTAGCAGGAAGAGGGAATTAAAAAGAGAGAAGCTTGTCTTTGATTCAGTTGGGGTCCATATTCACAAAGAGATCACTCAGAAATTTTGTACAAATCGCATGTGCAGAATGTGAGCCCCGTGAGGGGCCTAATACAGGCACTTGTCCTGTAATCAAAGATTCAGCTCAACACGAGTTCTTTGTGTGACAACAGAATCATCCCCCACCTCTGAATGCAGAGCAGCGTTTTCAAGCAATGCATAGAGAACAACCCTCTTACTCTTTCCTCCAACCCCCATTTCCTTGGTGAAACATGATTTACTGTGGCATTTTTTTTTTTTTTAAAAAGAAATAAAAATAAAATTAAAAATTGTTTGTGATTAAAAAGAAACCGGAATATTTTCATGGGTATGGTTGTCAAGCTCTACGAGATGGAAGAGAGCAGCTAGTTGTCATGGTGGAAAGAGCGTAGCCCCATTCTGCATTTGATATAAATAAGTGTGCTTAAAAATGGCTGACATTTATACGCTAGTGAATGCACGGAAGCGGGTATGGTCTTTTTACAATACACAATGATATACAGCTCCAGTCGCACCCACCCCCTCCCTAATCCTTATCATTCCCCATGGATTAAAACAACCATGCCTTACTTTTACATAAATACACTTTGCAGTAGAATTTCTGAACCTCCACAAAGGTTTCTTTTATTCCATTTTTCCATTTTTAAAATATTAGACAATTTCTGGAGGAAGAAAGAAGCAGTTGGGAGTTTGGTAATGCCCCTCTTTTTAAAAAAAAAAAAAAAAAAAAAAAAAGTTCATGTTCTGTATTGATATCTTTAAAATGACAGTGATTAATTTTAATACTGTTTATTATGAGGGAGAAAATATTCCACAGTGCATATTTTCTACCTAGAGTTAGTTATCCATATTTAATTAATTATTTATTTTATTTATTCACACTTACGAGCTCCTTCTTTTATGAGTGAAACCAATTAATTGCAGGATTTTGTGCACATTAAATTAAGGGGGAATGTGAATTAAGTGATCCACTGTTTCGAATAGAACACCTTTAAACATAAAGATACAAACAAATATAGACAATTGGCAAATACAAAAGGGAACATCAAGTGCTGAATTCCACATCTTGATACACTGGAGCAACATCTAAAACAGCTGAAGCAAGCCCCAAATTCTCAAGACACAGGTTGAATTCTCTCTTTCTTTACAAGTTCTGTCACTATATTGGGCTGCCTGTTGTTTATTTCTATTAGTGCCAAAAGTAGAATTCTTAAAAGCTACATTGAATGAGCTTAATTCTATCTTTCTTTCTGATGTCATTGGAAGTTTTGGCTGCACATGGAGACATGCTGAACATTAGCTACTCCTATTCCAACTATTTATTTCAATTAAGTATTTGACAGTAGTTAACCAGAAATTTGTAATATTTTACTACATAATGCCAAGCCTAAAATTAGGTTGGAAAAAAAAAAAATCATCAGACAAGAAGATTGCCCACCATTAAAATTTCTAAACGTTTAAAAATGTAATTAAGAGATATGATGACTTAGAATATATATATTTAATCAAAGTAGTTTGGTGATATCTGTCTGTTATGTAGCTATCAAGCTGACTCTTTGATCCCTCACGCGTACTTGAAATTAACCTCTTAGCTATTTTGCATATACATTATATATGTGCATACATTAGGCTGTGCCAGGGTTAACTCTTGACTACTTGGAATCAGTGGTAGTTTTGCCACTGACTGACTTCAGTTAAACCAGGATTTCTCCCTATGAGGTTGTATTGAGGCATGGCAGGTGTGTTTTGACTTTTTCATTACAGGATAATAACTTTACATTGGGTTGCCATCCAGCTCTGATTTGAATCTGTTCAGTCACATAATCGCTGCCATCACGCATTTTGCTGTTCGAGAGTGACGTTTATTTATTTTTTATAGCTTTGTGGTCTACATGGCCAGAATGGGGAAATTTAGGTCTCCCATTGAGAAGCAGCCCTTTCCTATTTGGCAAAGCATGGACCAACCATAAGTAATGCATGCACTTAAATGCTTTGCTGGAATGGAGCTCGAGTAAGAATGAGGCTCAATATCTCAGTCCAAAAGTGCAAACAACTGTTCTCACATGCATGATGATCATGTCCAGGAGCTATTTTGCATGAGTAAGAAAAAATAAGGGGCTCAATTCTGTAGGTAGAATCAGGTCTCTACATTTATTTAATATATTTGCAAACATTGTCCATCATGATCTCTGGCCCAGATGTGTAGTCCTAGAATACCAAAATCTCAATATAAGCTACTTATGAATTTTGAAGGTGTTTTTAAATGTGACGGCTGCTTTGATCCTGCCCGGGCTGAGGGCCGTCACCCTGGGCAGAATCTGGCCTGGCCACTGAACAGACGTGCCGGCATCTCGAGCCAGGGAGGGGACGGTGAGAGGGCAGGGTGACGTATGGATGGGGTCCGCATAGCCCCACCCTGTACACTGCTGAGTATAGCCTGCCCACCTTCCTGACAGGTGGGTGCAGTGGCCTATGAAGCTGCCGCGCCCACCTGGAAAAGCTGCAGCTCCGGACCAGAGTCAGGTAGAGCAGGCCATCACAAGTGACGGCGTGCTCTACCCCAGTCTGGGGATGGCTTCCCTGGGCTGTGGCAGCATTTAGCATTTAGTCTTGGCAGGGAGCCTAAGTCACAGCGTGGGTTAAATCCTGCCACGGTCCAGGGAGAGCCCTGATCCTGTCCACGGAAACATCTGACAGGCGGGATCAAACGTGATGGCACCACCGGTGGCCCACTTGGATTAAAGCGTGGCCACCCATGGTGTCGTCATCTTTGAAAACACCTTGCGTGTGCAAGAAATGTAGAGCCAGGATTCAGACAAATAATAACCTGAATGAAGATGGTGGACTAAATACTTCAGTGGCTGTAGATTCTTCACTCATGTCAGAAGTGGAACAGCCATTTTACAGCAATGGTCAGTACAATCAAGGAACACCCATTTTCCCTGCACGTTAGATTTGCATTTGCTTAAATTATCTATGCATACATTTGGCCAGTTGACTTGGAAAATGATTGCACATGCCATTTTCAGTTACAAAATCCTGTGTGTACTCATTTCTGATCAATCTGCATATGCTTAAAATCGCATTGGCATCTCTACAGTATTTTGGTGATTTTTATCTCCAACCTGGAAGATATTTATATTTTAAAAGCATATTAAGCACACATTTTGCATTTTGCTAAAACGTATGCATAACAGAGATTGGTAAGAATCCAGCCTGCCATTATGCCTGTGGCCACCAGGAAAATTCTTCACTCAACAGTCACAGGAACAACCTTCTTCATAATGTCTTTAGATAAAACTAACCTTGTTTTTGAAATAATAATAATAATAATGAATAAAAATCCAACTTTCTATGTCCTCCCTTAGATGTATTACCACTGGTTAATACACCCTGTGCTATGTAACTCACTGATGTGTCCTTCTGTGTTTCAGTTTAAGTTGCCTGGAATTTGCAGCAATTAGCCATATATGCCTCTGTTTGGTTTCCTCTTTTGTGCCTTCCCTTTCATGTATCAGATGTTCGCAAGTTTTCCATTAGAGGTTTCCTGCTTCTAATAGATGTTTGCAAGTTGCTTTGAGCAATGGAGACTACAATTTGTGCTGAGATGTTTGGTTTTGTCTTGGGGGGGGGGGGAAGGGGGAGAGAAGATGCAGGGAGGGGTGGTTGTTTTTCTTGGAAATGCTACAGGAATTTGAGAGGAATAAAATGTTGTTTGAAATTTGACTGTGCTCATGAGTGGCGTGCATACTTTTCCAGCCAGTCATTAGGAAAGTGAAATGACACACACACACACACAAAGTGTGTATGTAATTTGTGTTCACACAGTGGCAAAATATGCACATGCATTTTTAAATGATAGTTTTGTGCAGAAGTGAAATGAATATCCTCTGTGAATATTGTATCAAACAAATGCAGTCACTTTGAATAATTTCTCAGAAAGCGAATATGAAGAACTATTTATTGCCACTTTGCTGAGTTGTTTCAGTTCTTAATTATGGTAATTTGGGCTTGCTAATTTTGGTGGTTTTGTTCATTTTGGTTACCTTGTTTTGGTATTACAGCATTTCATTGTTTTGATATTTTAACACCTCATTTTGTCATAATAGTACCCTGAAATAGCACAAAATAGTCCTATAACAAAGGGTAAAAATAGATGTGCAGGTGGTGTGGCGGCTCCCCAGCCCAGAGTGGGAAACAGTGGCCATCTATCCCTGGGTTGGGGAGGGGCACTAAACTAACATCACCATGACTGGAGAGCCGTCCTGCCGCCCACACAGCCTGGGTAGGGTGGGGAGCTCAACAGATTAATATTATTATTTATTAATTTATATCATGATAGCAATGTACCTGGCACTGTAAAATCCACAGTCAGAAACAGATCCCTACCCCTAAGCGTATAGTTTTGTATGTTTTATCTATTTTATGTTGTAAGCTGCCTCGAGTTGCCTGGAACAGGAGGGGCGGTGTAAAAATCTGTTAATAAATACATTAAATAAATAAGGGGCTTACAATCTGGGAGATAAGGGAGTGGGATACGAGGGAGAGATAAACATCAGGAAAGACAAGAGCACATTCATGAGGTTGAGAAGTTGCAGGCTCAAGTGCTTCGCTTTAGTTACAGGGAATTAGGTTCTGAGTGAGGGGGAAAGGATGCAGTATCTCTCATGACAAGCTAGGGAAGACCTGATGGAAGAGGTAGGTTTTCAGGAGGGATTGGAAATTTGGGATGGAGGGAGCAGAGTAATGTATCCAAGGAGGGAGTTCCAGGCATGAGGGGCAGCAAGGGAGAAGGGGTGAAGACTTTTAGAGGATGTTAGGAGGGTCGGGTAGAGGAAAGAGTAACCTGACTTCTAGGGACCCTCTCTAGGGATGTGCGAACGGAACGCGGTTTGGATGTTCAGTCGTTTGGTTTGAAACCCGAGTTCGGGTTCAGTTGTTCAGTTCGGCAGAGTTCGGTTCGGCCGAACATCTGAAAATAGCACTATCAAAATCGAAATATTTTTTCCGGTATCATTTGGCCCTGAAACCACTTCTGATCTCCACCCCTGGTGTCTGCTCCTCAGCTGCCTCCCCCTTTCAGACACGTTTTCCCCACCCAAAGTCATGTTTTTCCCGCTCCTGAATTCATCCAAACTTTTCCGAACTGTTTGGCCATTCGAACTTTCAGTTCAGATGTTCGGTTCGGTCGTCCAAACAGAACGAATTCTGCCCAAACTCCGAACATCTGAACCATGTTCGCACATCCCTAACCCCCTCAACCCCTGCCTGCTCACCCCTGGGGTCCACCAAGGTCTCGCATGGAGAATAAGGACCCTCAGGATCTTAGGTGGGCTTTCTCCTCTGTTGAGGAGCAACCCAGATCATCATAGGGAGTGAGACCTGGGAGCCCCAAAAGGGGTAAGGGGAGGAGGAAGTAGGGGAAGAGCCCCGCACACTTATGGTTTTGCTCTCTCTCTGGGTCCTGGGAATCCTGGGTTCACCAAGTGGAGGCCACGGAGTTCTGGGTGGGGGTCTGGGGTGACTGGGTCACTGTGAGGGAGGGACAGGAGGGGGAGTAGGGAAGGAACACACACACCTACGAGGTCCATGCACTCAAGGATGTTGAATCAACTAGAAAGGATTGTGAAGGGGGAAGACACGTTCAACTGAACACCCACACTCACTCCAAGCTACCCTCACCCTCACACACACTGGGGCCGCTTTTAGACGTGCACTTGGATCAGGTGCGGGAGCGGCGGAACAGCCATGGTGCTGTTTTAGACGAACCGAAAGCGGAAGTTGTGCGCATGATCCAGCGCCACGCATTCTTTGCCAGCCGCGTATGTCACCCCAGAGGAATCGGGACGGTTCGCTCATGGTCAGCAAGGAATGCGCGGTGCCGGATCATGCGAACAACTTCTGCTTCTGGTTCATCTAAAACAGCGCCGCGGCTGTTTCGCCGCTCCCGCGCCTGATCCCAGCTGCACGTCTAAAAGCAGCCTAAGGTCCACACACACTCACCCAAAACTGCTCTCACGCTCCCAGCTTCACGCACTCCCCACTCAACACACTGTTTGCTACTATTACCACTACCATGCTTGACAAGGGCCAGTTTCTCACAAAGGATTATCAGCGGGGAAGGGAAGCCCCATTGGCTGCTTTGTATCTTCCTAGGGTTCTTCTCCAGGTGCTTCCACTTCCTGGTCTGGAGGTTCTGCTGCCATGGACGAACCTCCCACAAGCCCTGTTGGGTCGCGCCCCTGCAGCCGTGCGCTGTGTCGCTGCTGCATCCCTGGTTGCTCAGCAACCTGGGGAGCGCGCCACGTGGCCAGATCAGGAGCATCTGATGCAGGGCCACGCCCCCTTGCGCTTCCCTGTGGCGCTGCCAGGATTCTGACTGCCGAGCCTGCAGGTGGGTCAGGACTTGCCGCCACCCCCCAGTGTCGTCCTGGAAGGGCCCTGACAGAGGAGCAAGGGGCTCACGAGCAGACGAAGGTGGGGGCAGAGGAGGAGCGAAACTTCCAGCCAGGAGCGTGGTGGATACAAGAGTGGAGAGATATGAGGGAGCAAGGCCATGAAGAGCCTTGAAGGTGAAGACCAGGAGCTTGTGCTGAATGCGTCCCCATAGAGGGACCCAGTGCAGGGTGGAGAGGAGGGGCTGTACATGGTCAAAGTAACGGGCAAGGTGGATGTCCTATTAAGTAGATGTGTGGGCAACTGGCCCTACCCTGCTCCCAGTGCCCCACCCCTTGCCATGTTTGGCCATGGCGGCCCCCACCTCGAGACTGGGATGGTGGGGCTGAACAGACATGCTAGCCCACATTGGCCTGGGCTGCTTCCTCAGAAACTTTCTGAGGATGCAGCCTGGGCTTTCCACCTCCCCACCCCAGACCAACATCTGGTGAAGCATACACATACATGCTGGTGGGTCCCAGGCCACCATCATGTCTGTTTGTAGCCAAAGGGACTAAGAGCTGAAATAGAGGAAGTATTCAAAATGAAATATCCTAATTAACCGCTATGCAAATTTCATTTTGGTGACAAATATTCAGATATTTGCCAGTCTGTCCAATTATGCAAATATTTGTGAATGTAAAATCTGCTATTCATCTTTATTTTTGTGCCACTATCTAGTAAAATTAATCTTACTTCCCTAGTCTTGAATTTAAATTAAAAACAACAATTTGCTTATTCCTATTTTAGCTGCTGATTTCAGGAGGCAGATAGGTAGCTTTTCCTGCCTTTTGGAAATATGCAATGCAACCAAATTCTTAAAGAGCATCATGCGTGCAAGCTCCATTGAAGTGTATGGGATTTGACCAGCAGAGCACTGTGAGAATCAGAGTCATGGACCACAAACCTCTTACTCACTGAAACCCTGTGAGTTTCAATGGAGCTGCTCCAGAGTAAGTGGTTTGTAGATCATCACCATCATCTGTAAAGTGTTTAACCTGATTAACGGAGCTGAGATCAAGTTTTCAGAGTTAACAGCAAAGGCATAACTGATCAATTGAAATCCATACATGGAAACAGGATTTAATTCTACAAAATTGTTTCTGACATGTTTGCATAATTTAACCGATCTGTCATTGATATTTTAATTTTCTCTTCCATGGATATACCAAAGCAAGCTCCCTTATGTGAAGGGGAACCAGCAAACTGAGATGTTCCCCCTTCTTGCTAAAACAGTCAAATACTGTCACGTTGTTTATGTAGGAAAACATTAAATGCATCATCCTTCATTCGCATGGCATGAAGGTTACTGTTTTGTTTATAGAGCAACCAAAGCGATGACTTACTTGGAATCATCAAAGGAAACTGTCGATTCATAATACAGCATTCCTACTTTGAACAGAGAAATGAGTTGGATGTTTCAGAGTTTTATTTATTAAGGTTAGGACAGGATTTGAATTCTAAAGGAAAGAAGGTGGGAGGGGCATGGAGGCGGGCTGCTGATTCAAAAAACCTGCTGGGACTTTGTGGGCTACTGCTAGGCAACAGCCCATCCCCAACACTGCAAACATATGACCACAAAATGAATGACCTCATCTACGAATCAGCTATTTGATATGCAGATTGGACTGCAGCCCTCTTCAATAATATAGCACTGCTTGGGCAGCAGGTGCAGCATAAAAGTAGATGGTCTTCCTGCATTTTATAAGCCAGGACTGGTTCTGTGTGCGCTTTCTCTTTCTCTGGTTCTTAGCAATTCCTGAAACTCTATTATCTTCATTTTTTATTTAGACCTTCCATTTAAAGAAAACATGGTTCATCCTTTATGTTCCTTTCCATACCCTAACCTTAGGGCCAAGACAAGAAGAGGTAGGATTTAGAAACAGTGTTAGCAATCTTATTATTTCTTTAGCATCTTAACGTAAAGGCAAAATTAAAACCGTAGTCTTAGAAAATACATCTGTAGCTACAGTGCCATTTTTACCAAGCTTCTCTCCTGTTAAATAATGCATGCTTCTTTTGAAAGTGATTACTTAGCTCTCCTTTTCAAAAATGGCACTTGTAAACTAGACAGTTGGGGGAGGGTGGAGATGGAGAAGGAAGGGGGTCACAAATAATATTTGGGTAAATATATTGTTTTTCGGTTCTAACTGAAGTGTTAATTTCACTCTGTGATAATTGAGCTCGGTGCAGTTTGGGGGCTGGCTTGGCAAGATGTGTTGGTTTGTAGAATTAAGGCATTTCTCAGTTGTGAGGTAGAAGAATAAAGAGCTATTCCCCTTCACTGTGAAAACTGGCGAGCCTCGGAGTGGTCCTCAAACAGCAATAAAACACATTGTAATATAATTTATATTGTCTGTGGTTGCAGGTTATGTCCTGAAAGTCATAAACTATTACGGCTTTATGGCTAAGCTGCTGTTATTAACTAAATGAAAGGGTTATTTGTTCTAAATCTGTAGTCTGTATGATAGCTAATCTTAAATTCACCGGGAGCAACCAATGGAAGAAAAGGTGTTGAAAATGCTGCCAGAGACACCAAGCTACAATGCAGTGAAAAAAATATCAGAGCTGTGGTATTGCATAATCTGTATTCATTTAGAGCTTCTTGAACATGTTCTTGTAGTGGTGGGTAATTGATCATCTCTGATACAGCAAGATGTATTTGGCTGCTGATCCTTAAGGAGAAGGGCTAAATCTTTAGCATGTTATAGGAAGATATGAATGAAGAGGTATTTTCAGCTTTATTCAGTGGCTCAGTTTGGGTGTTAATGTTGTGGGAGACAGCAATTCACATTTGAATTTAAATAGAAATACTCTCGCAAGGAGGGTAGATCTTCTGAGATTCGTTCCTCACACAAAATTAAGTGCCAAATGATTCCTGTGCTGTAACTGTGCTAAATATTAGCTATTCAAGCTGCTTTGATTGGACACAGGGATCACATGATATATTTTTGTTCACTGACCAGATGAATTAAATCATCAGATTTCCGACACAAGTGACTCTGTTGAATTCATAATTTGTTTTTGGTAAAAATTCTGAAATACTGGTTTCAGAATTGCCATAATGGCAAACATTCCTGACTTTGAGCTCATTAGCTCATTCCATTAGTCATAGAAAATGAATACAAAATGAGTGGAATTACAACCAAGGGAAATTAATATAAAAACTAAAATGAATGCTTATTAATGGTGATTTTTATGGCATTTGCCCAATTCTACATACAATTGGACATAATTATTGCAAAACCTTTTGGATTCAGGTCAGTGGTTCCAAAATATTTGCTAGCATGTCCTCATTTTCCAATTTAAATATAATCCCATAACCTCAGACAGCAACTAAGGGTGAAAACATGAATCAGCAGCCAGCTGGATCCCCTGTCCAACCTGTGGACCGGCCACGCAGCCACCACCTGTTTGGCTGGCCCAGAGAGCAGAATACCCGTGCAGCCTCCTGTGCAGACACTACACTGCCCCCCTGCCCTGGATTGGGTTGAGGAACTGAACACATGGGCAAGACGTGGGCCTGTGAAAAGCAGCCAGCAGCAACAGATTGCTCCTAGACACCAAGCCAGAGCAGTCCCATTTGGGGGCCATACATGGTTCAACCCCAGCCCAAGGGGATGTCATCCCTGAGGCTCCCCCTCCCCCAGCCAGTGTCCAGGGTGCAGGGAAAAATCCAGTGATTCTGTCTCAGCAGAGCTGCATTTGGAGAGCACCCCATGGGCTGGTCTTGCCTGGGAATGATGGGTCCCAACCCAGTACACGAGCAGAGGCAGAGTTGATACCACATGCTGCACGCCTGGGCTTCCCACCGCTGCTGCCCCAGAAGCAGGTTGTCCTGCTGTGCAAAGTGGGAGACGAGGAGGGAGGAAGGGACTGCGCTGTGCTAGGCTCAGCTTGGCTTGGCTCTGAGACCCACCACCCCCAGGCAAGGGTGACCTCCCTTGGTCCCTCCCTCCCTGCCAGCAGAAGCTTCTCCTGGCCATGCCATGAGCTGACAGGTGGCCAGAGGGATCTGTTCATTCCCAGACTGCTCCATCAGCTGACAGGAGGGTTGGGGGTGGAGGTGGCTCCTCACTCCCAGTCTGCAACAACAGTTGACAGATGGCTGGGAGGGGGTTCTGCTCACTTCCAGCCCATGCCATCAGATGACAGGCAGCCAGCAGCTGCTGTTCCTAAGCCCGGTCCTTGCTGACATCATGACTTTGGCCACTGTGCTGGTGGACCTTGCCATGTGGCAGGGCTGTGCAGCGGCCCTAACTGACAGGAAGGTGCACATTTTACCGGATTAGCCAAGCTGAGCCAGCCTTAGTTCATGCAGCATCAACCACCTTCTCTGGAAGACATGTTGAGTAGTAGCTGGCCGCCCACCTTGTGGCAGAAATGGGCAAACATCTGGTGGCCACCTAACAAGCGGTCAGGTGAATCATGGGCTAATGTCGGCTAATGTGGGCTACTGTCTCACTCATTTTCACCCTAAGATATGCAAAGTATAAATAACAATGAGCTTGTGACGTCATCCACAGATGATCTGACCACAGTAAGGATCCCATCCTGAAGTTCAGTAACTTCTGACAGAAGTGTATCTCAGCATCTCGGATAAGAGATGATCGACAGGTGATCCGTCCGCAACTCTCTGGTGCAGGGGGAGCACTGCACATGCTCACCATGAGCTGAAGAACCCACCAGGTCCATTTAAACCCAACCCAGGCAGGGCTGGACGCAGGGTTGCAACCTGGAAGCAACACTGGAGTTTTTGTCTAAAAGCAGTCAGAGTGAGTAGTAGTATATGATCAGAGTCATGTGCAATTAGAGAGATTGGTCCATGCCAATAGATGGGATTGGTTGGGAATTGTGTCATTATGTGGGATTAAGAATGTTCTTGTGCTTGCATGTGTGAGGTGCCTATGAGGAAAATTTTGACCATCTTGAAATTATCCAAACTGGGTCTCCTGCCCCCCTGCTAAGAGTAGCTCTGAGAGCCCTAGTGCAAAGGGTGCAAAGGTCCCCTGGTAGATAGAGCCACATTGTAAATTTAATACAGACAACCTGAGGCTCACAGCAGAACCTGTAGTAATGTCAACAAGAGGTTTGTACAACATCAGAGTTAAAATATGGTCGTATGTTATTTTTCATTTGCTCAATAACTTTATATTTATTTTATTTATTTTATAAATTTATAACCCGTCCCTCCTGCAAAAGCAGCCCGGGGCGGCTTCCAACAATAAAAACATCGTACAATAAAATACAATTTAAAAACATCCATAACAATATTAAAACAGGGCTTAAAACATTATAAATAATACATCAGGTGGGGGAGCTAAAAACCCCTCATCCTACTCTCCCACCCTCCCCAAAGGCCTGGGCGAACAGCCAGGTTTTGCAATTTCGCTGGAATGTCAATAGGCTAGGGGCCAGGCGAGCTTCCTCCGGAAGGGAGTTCCAAAGGCGTGGCCCGGCCACCAAGAATGCCCTCTCCATTGTGGCCCCTGCTTAACACGGGGGACCTCCAAGAAGGCACCCCCGGCGGACCGAAGGAGCCGCTCCGGGGCGCGGAGGGCGAGGCGGTCCCTGAGGTATGAGGGGCCCAGACCGTAAAGGGCTTTATATATCAACACCAAAACCTTGAACCTGGCTCGGCAAGCTATCGGCAACCAGTGCAGAGCTCGGAGCACAGGTGTAATATGCTCCCGATGGCCCGTCCCTGTAAGGCCGTCGGGAGCAACTTATTGGCTACAATCCCATACCCCCCTCTGTGCACACAGGATCCACACAGCACATTCCCCCAATAATGGGGGTGCATGCGACTGTGCTGTGTGTGGGGCATGGAATCGGCCCCAATGTCGCATTCATTATCACATTGAGAGAGAATGTCATTTAGGATTCTAGCCTAGGAGTAGGAACGTTTTCCCTCCCAGGGGCCTCTTTAAAAATTAGTACAAGCTCCAAGGACTACAACGAAATTGGAGGCAGGGTTGTTTAAGGGGTGCAGTCAGAAAGAGGAACAGCCAGATCATGGATCTTTGCCATTGTTATGTGTCCTAATATCATTGTGTGCATGGTCTCACCTCTGGTCCCTAATCCTTCATTCGTTTTTCAGCGTGTGAGGTAGAAACTGGATCCATGGGACAAATCCAGGTACTGGAAAGGGCTGCATAAAAATTTGGCCCTCAAGCCTTAGTTCCCAACCCCCGTTCTAGCTATTCCTGAATTTTGTTTCTCCCCCTTTCCCCACCCTTCTCTTTATGTTTAGCTCCCCCTCTATCATTGACGTTGTTGGCAAAGTTGCTCAATTCTCATCTTTCAAATGTTGTGTACAACAAACAACCTTTGTCTTTCCCAACCCATTCACAGCTGGTTGAACTGGAGGCAGCTATCGCTTGTGAGACCAAGTGGACTTAAACCCACAGCCTTTAGGGATATAGTTGAATACCTCAACTAATCAAACATTGAGTGGTCAGCATGCTTAGTATTGAACAAATATTGAAATACCAAAGCGCCCAAATCAAAATACCAAGATGGTAAAAATGACTGAACCAAATTAACCAAAATACTAGGACTGGGAAGTTCGGTTCCCCCGGTATCCAATATTGCCGGTGTTTTGCTGTACTCACAGTATCGGATTAATCCGGTTATTGGGGGTACCGATTCCGGTTCCCCATGCCGGATTTGTTTACATTGAGGCCATTGAAATGAATGGCCACAATGTAAAAGAAAGAAAGAAAATTTTTTTACTCCCCTGTCCAGGCTGCGCAGGTGGAAGGGGGGTCACCCCCCACCCACCCTGCCCAGCTTGGATTTTTAAATAAATTTTTTTTAGCCGAAGTCCCTGCTAGTGCGGGCTCCAGGCCGCTGCCATGCCGGCGGCGGCGACCCGGAGCCCGCACCAGCCGGTAATAGGGTGATCCCTGGGGTGGGGGGTGGTTTAACACACACCCCATCCCAGGGATCACCCTACCCCCCACCCAGAGATCGCTTACCTTTTGCGCTCTGGGGGGCGGTGGCTGCACGGTGGTCCGGTGGCTTCAGCGCTGGCTGGCTTCAGCACTTGACTAGGTCTTCTGGGGAAACCGCTGTGCAGACGCCGCTGTCGCCACCGCCCAGAGCGCAACAGGTAGCGATCTCTGGCTAGGGTGATCCCTGGGATGGGGGTTGTTAAACCACCCCCCACCCCAGGGATCACTCTAGGACCTGCTGGTGCGGGCTCCGGGTCACTGGTGGTGGCACGGCAGTGGCATGGAGCCTGCACTAGCAGGGACTTTGGCTAAAAAAAATTAAAAAAAATATTCAGGCTGGGCAGGGTGGGTGGGGAGTGACCCCCCCTTCCACCCACGCAGCTTGGACGGGGGAGGGAAAGTGGTGTTGTTTTTTTCCCCCATTGATTTCAATGGGGACAGTTCCCCATTGAAATTAATGGAAAAATACCGGTACCGGTATACCGGTTCTAATCCGGTAAACTGGATTTTTGGGAACCGGTATCCGGTAAAACTGGTATCCGGTTTTTTGGGTGAAGTCCCACCCCTACAAAATACCCAAATGACCAAACTGAAGTAAATGAAGGAAAGAATGTGTGAATATCATGTACCCTGAAGATAGTTGAGGGATATAGTAATGTGCCTGAATATGAAAATAAACTTCACTAACAGGATATTTGTTTCAGCTGTGCTTCCAAAACATTGTTTGATGCTGCCTGAAAGTTCAGGCGAACATTGCATTAGTTTAGTTATAATCTGTTCTTGCTTGGAAGGTTTTCTCCATAACTATGAGTGCTGGAAACTTGCTTTGAGAACAAAAGCAGTTTGATCCTAACCTGCAAATGTATCATAGGGGTTGGATTCATGCTGTTGGCTATATGTTTGTCACTTTCCTTCTAGAATGGAGATATGGTTTTGGAAACTTGGCCGCCACCATCACTTCGAAAGCCATTTGTGCTGCAAATCGATACCACTTTGAGATTGTCCATCAAATACCCAGCACTGAGAATGGCAATGAGTTAGCAAAGTTGTGACAAATAAGGAACGAAGGCAGGAGGGTTTATTTCTCAAAAGTGACATCACATTCATGTGTTTGCTTCTTGAGAAGAATAATTTCTACACAGCTGCTAGACCTTAGGTTCATTCCCCTTATCTCCCTTGCTTCCTCTCTCTCCTTCCTATCTGTATCACCTTCAGTTGCCTCCATCTTTATCCATCCTACTCCCCCATTTTTCACTCTCTGCTGCTTCCATGTTCTGTTGATTTTTAGGCCTCCCTGCTTCAGCTCCCATGATCCATCCCCACAAACCTACCTCCAAACACCATTCCACATGCTGCTCATATTAATCCATCATCACCATCATCATACGTGTTCCCCCAGCCAAACCACCACTGTCATCCAAGCTCACACAAAGTTTTGAAAAGTGACACCCCCCCCAATCACTTGTTGCTTAGTGAGCATGTTATATCTTTTATATGTGATTAGAATTTTGCATTACAGGTATTTAAACATGTACGTGATGCATACAGTATATTTTGGGGGGAGGTAGGAGTGGGAGGAGTCTGTCCTTGCTTGTCAAACTGACAAAGGGGGCTAAAAAAACTGAAAAGCATGAAATGGTTTATGGATATTACTTCTCCTGGAATAAGATGGTGGACTTCTTATGTCAGATGCTGCATTCTTGTTCTGAGGGCCTTCAGAGGGATATTTATTTTTATTCTTTTCCACTTTTTACCTGCCCCTCTCATAAAAGCAGCTCGGGGTGGTTTACAATAATAAAAATAAAACCACAATTACAATATAAATACAAAACACCTAAATAAATAACAATATAAAACTAACTAAAAATCTCTGACTCATGTGTAATTTGGATATTCATGCGCCTCTACAAACATTCAAATTTGAATTTGTCACCTTTTTTGAATTTCACCAAACTTGTTAGTTCGTCAATTCATTGCTTTGCTAATTAGTGCCAGAAAATCCAAACAGAAAAGGGCTCATGGGCAGGCAATGAATGGATGGATAGATGAATAACTAATAAGACAACTATCTAATAAAAAATTCAATGGGATTTTCATTTATTTTTTTTAAATGTAGACTTCAAATCTAAAAATTTGAATATGGTAAATACCACAAATTCAAAGTGTGCCCTGAATATTAGTTTCAGTGTGATTTTTAAGCCCTGATTTGATTATCACGTGACTGCTCGTATGATTATTTTGTACTTGAGTGAGCTTTTGACTACTTTAGCCTCACTATCTACTGTCCAGCAAGTCAGTCTCACATCTGGCTTTGGAATTCAGGACTTCCTCGTACTTAGTCCAATGATAAGCTCACAAATAATAGTTAGGGATGTGTGAACGCAGTTCGGATGTTCGGAGTTCAGACCGAACTCGGTCCGTTCAGGTGACCGAACCGAATTAGAAAACAGTTGAACAGTTTAGTTGCATTCTGATGAGTTTGGGCAGGAAAAACATGACTGGAAGGCCCAGGAGGGGGACGCAGCTGAGGAGCAGACTTTCTGGCACTAGGGGTGGAGAGGCTTGGAGTAGCAGCCAATCACCAATCACAGGCGTCCAATCACCATCCCTTTTCTCCTCAGACCACTGGCTTGGCAGTCTGATTTGGACATGGGGGAAGGGAGGACTAGGCTGCACAGAGCCAATGGGGCTTGTGGTAAGGCGGGCACAGCAAGTAACAAAAGTCATTGTCCTCCCCCCTTCCAACACCTTCTGAGCTAGCCACTGATCCTGTCAGCAGGCGTTTTCAAAAGTCTCCCTCTCCTAGCAGTTTGTGTACCTCCCAATCCATTCCTCCTCCTATTTCACCCATCCCACAAATTTACCTCCCTAGTATCATTTATTTAGATTAGATAGATTTAGGCATTTTTATTTTTTACCCATCCCTGTGTTCTTTCTCCCTACCCTCCATTGAATCCTCCCCCTCCTCCCACTATATATTCCATCCCTGATTCCCTTCCCCTGTTTTTGGATTTATTTAGAGTAGCATTAGATTGATTTAGGTGAGCTGTCTGTATCCCACCCCACCCGACCCCCATCGCAATAGATAGATAGATAGATATAGGAGTTAGCTTAGTTATAGAGACAAATAGAGATAGTGTGTAGTGATTCACTTTTATAGTGTGTTTGTAGGACTAGGCCTTTGTAGTTATTAGATATTCCATTTAGTTCCATAGGTTTTAAATAGTTAATAGCAGTTAGATTTAGTGTAGATAGATAGATATAATATTCGATAAAAAATTTGAATAATATATATAAAATCTTTGTGTGCATTCTTTGGGTTGGAAGACATTGAGAAGGGAAGTAGGAGAGGCCGGTCTGCTGCCCATAAGGCGGGCAATGGGGCATGTGGCAGAGGTGGTAGAGGCCGTGCCAGTGGAGTGGCAGCAGCAGCCACAGCCCATCACCATGCCCCAAACTCCACAGGCTTGATTTTTGGAGACATGATGTTCCTCCAGGGCCACCAATGTCCCCCAATTATTGATGTGTTCCCCAGCAGTCCTCCTGGGGGCCGTCTGCAAGTTGAGACCATGCTGGCACATCTTGGGGCTAATACGCTACATGTGCTGCTGCTGTCAGGTAGGGATGTGACAAGCTGTATATACAAACATACAATGAGATTCTGCCACCTGCCAGAAGCAGCACAGAGGGGTAAAAGATTGGACAGGTCGAACTCAGCTGGTAACAGATATAACTTTTTATAATAACTTTTTAAAAAGCAAACATTAACAATATAACAAGACATAAAAATAACAAACTTAAGTGTCTCAGGGCCAAACAATACCGATACCGAAAATAAAATCTTCAAAATTGGTATTGATATCGGTACCACTACTGATACCGGTTTTCAAAATGTTCGGGCAAAGCAAACGCCACTAAACCAAATGTCTGAACTTGGTTTTAGGACCGAACAGCTGAACGGCCGAACATCCGAACCGTGTTCTGTTCGCAAATTCCTAATAATAGTACTGAATTCGGTCTCTTATGTCATATAAAATGCTTAATTGACATGTAACTCTCTACTTGAAGTCCTATTAAAAAACAACAACAACAACAAAAAACAGGTGAATTGAGAGATGTCAACTTTTATGGGGAATTTTAGTCTGAAAAATAACCACAATATTTTTCAGACTGCCATTTTCAAAGTAGGGTCTTTTATTTAAGTTTATATAAGTTTATATTCTGGACCCTTGTCAGTCCAGCTTTCATCCTGGGTGTTGTGTGAGAAGAGTGTGCTTGTGGTCCTGGTTGATGATCTTTGCCTGGAGATGATGATGATTGATTATGATTTTATACCATTAGCAGTGTACCTGGCATTGTACAATTTGACAGGGGAAATTGTACTCTGTTGATCCTGCTAGACCTTTGAGCAGCTGATCACGAGATGTTGTTGAGGTGACTACGGGACTTGGCAGGGGTGGGAATTCCGGTTCTGCTGATATCCGATATTGCCGGTATTTGGCTATACCGGATTTAAAACAGATCCGATAATACAGGCTGTACCAGTTTTTTTGTATTGGTTTCAGATCTCAGGTTTTTTTAAAAGGACTTTTTGGTCTTGGGCAGTTGGGCACAAGTTTTTTGTTTAGCTGTTGAGTTGAGTCCCTCCCTGCCCCCTGCCTGTGTAACTAACTTACATTTGGTGCTTTTTTTTTTTACTCTGCCTGCCTTGGATTGGTTGCCTTTTTTGAATTCAGTCAAGGCATCCAATCTTGAAGGTTCCCTAAGATTTTTAGAGGCGGTAGGGATGTGATTAGGGGGCTGGCACTTGGCTGACCTGGAAAATAGTAATGTAGATTTTTTTTTCCCTTCTGGGACCTTCTGGACCTTGGGCTTGGAAGCCATTTGTACAGCAGGTTTGGCATCTGGAAGGACTGCCAGAGACTCTCCTGGAGGCATGCGTTCATACGACTGTTGGTAAGTTTGGTTTCCATTGGGGTTTTAAGTCACTTTATTAGGGACCCCCTGGTGCCCCTTAGTAAGGGAAGGAATGCAATTGAATGGGAACCTAGTTGGATCTGGGGCGGGGTGCAGGCCATGAGGCCAGGCCATGTGGCCAGGCCATGTTGGAGCATGCAGGTGGAGGCTTGGAACTTGAAGATCTGCCTACGCGGGAGGGGGGGAATGTGGCTGACTTCTCCATAGTGGTGGGTTGGTTGTGTGCCATCTTATGTTTGGGGGTGGGGGTGCACCAAGGCAGTGGTTTTGTCCTGGCCTGTTTCCTTTTGGGGGGTTGTGGTAAATTATATATTTTTGTGGGGGGTTGAGGGCTGCCCCAAGGTGGTTGTTTTGGTGTGGACTTTGGTGGGGGGTTTTTTGATCATTTTTTTTGTTGTTGTTTCGTTTTGGGGGGGTCATTTTGGGGGGATGTGGTAAATGTATTTTTGTGGGGGGGTTGCCTCAAGGTTGTTGCTTTAATGTTTTTGTGTGGATTTTTGTGTGTGTGTTTTTTTTTTTGTGGGGGCGTGATTTTATTGTTGTGTGGGGTTGGGGGTGCCCTTACAAAGCATTGCAGTCTTTGCATAAGCCAGGCCTAATTTGCAAAACTTGCAATGGTTGCAAGTTTATTGTGCTGCTGTGAGGTCTCTGTTTGGCTGCCTGTGCCATGAGGGAATGTTAGGCAATGTGTGTTGTGGAATTGGGGGTGCACTTTTGCAGCCTCTGGACACACCACTGTGTGTCCTGCAGCGGTGTGCGTACAACGTGAGTGCTGCTTGCTTTGGTTGCTTGCTGCCGGGGCTCTGTCCTGGTGGGGGTGGGGTGCCCCAAGGCTAGATGCTTGCAGAATTAATTTGGGGTGCCCTGAGAGTTTTTTTGCTGCAGCATGTCATGTATTGTGGAGGTGCAGGTTTCTGGGGGGTGCTTTCAGGTACTGCCTCCTTGGTTGCTTCTTGTCAGGTCATGCCCTGGTATGGTATGGGTGCTTCCCCAAGGCTAGATGGTGGTTGGGGGAATTAATTGGGGGTTCCCTGAGAGTTGTTAAAATAAATTTTCTTTTCTTTGTCAAACCCAAGCCACTGGAGAGCGTTTTGGTGATTCACCATTGGCAAGTGTCGGACGTGACGCACGAGTAGCTGGCTGCCACATAGGCAACACCCCTTCACCTCGCACCACATCCTTCTCCACCCACACCCACCCACAGCTCTAGCCTCACCCCCTTCACCCCCACCCCCACAGCTCTAGACCTACACCCTTCTACCTGTCTCTTATACACATCTAGATGTGTATAAGAGACAGCTTCTACACTCACCCCCACAGCTTTCCCCACACCCACCTCTAGCCCCACCCCCTTCACCCCCACAGCTCTTTCCCCACACCCACCCACAGCTCTAGCCCCATAACCCTCTACACCCACCCACAGCTCTAGCCCCCACCCTTCTACACCCACCCCCCACCGTTCTTTCCCCACACTCACCCACAGCTCTAGTCCCAAACTTAAAATTTGCTCGTCCCCACCCCCAGGAAGAGGTGCAGTGGGCATTGGGAGGGCGGAACATCTTCCTGGGGGTGGGGGCGCCCCCTCCACATGAGTCACCCCATCCCATATACACACACACTGGAGTGGAAAGCCCCAGAAGGGCTCTTTCCATTTTCAACATCTCTGTGGAGTGGAACGCCCCAGCAGAGCCCTTTCCACCCCATCAGCCCCCCATCTCATATGCACACACTTAAAATTTGCCCACCCACAGCCCCAGGAAGAGGTGCAGTGGGCATTGGGAGGGTGAAACCTCTTCTTGGGGGAGGGGTCCCCCCCCCCGAGAAACCCCAGCCTTGCAGTGGAATTGCAAGCTGGGCAGAGCTGCAGCAGACAATGGAGACAACGGAGCAGACAATGTACAATGGAGTCCCCTTTCCCCTGTTCCCCACTAGAACCCATATTCCCCTTTATCTTCTCGTGCACCCACAAAAACCTTTCCCCTCCTATTTCTCCTCTGTCCTGTCCTTCTCTTCCCTTTAATCTCTTCTGATTTGACTTATCGCAGGACTGGGAGCTAACTCAGTCCTCCCAGTTCTCCAGGCCTGAAGGAAGGCTTGTGTCCCAAAGCCTACACCTTCAGAAGACTACTGGTGGCCAAGGAGGTCCCAAAAATTGAGAATTCTGAGGTTCAGGATAAAGGTAGGTGATGGCAACGTGATCTACTTTGGGGGTCTGGTTGGGGGAAAACACTGCGGCAATGTAAACTCTGAGCTGTACTTTCTGGACTGCTAGTTTCAACCCTGGGCTCAGGGGAGATGGAGAGCCTCCACTGCCTGTTCCCATAGGGCTATGGTCAAATGGGGAGAGAGAGGGTTTATTTGTGGGGATTAATTTGGGATTGCTGTTTTTGTTGTGTGGGCAATGGCATTGGAATTGTCAATTGAATATGTGGTTGTCATCTAGGATGGTATATTTGGGATTAATTGACCTCTCTCTATGCAGTTCTAGTAGCAAACTAAACTGCATGCTTGACTGACATCACGTGACACTGTGCGAGTGTCCTCCACTGGCAGTTGCTGTGACGATGATACTATTACTGTGAGATCTGACTTCTGAGCACTGTGGAAACCCCCCCCCATTTTTTAAAGAAAAAAAAGTAGTAGTGGGCAGCCGTGGGGGCTACGGGGGCCGTGGGAGCTACTGGGCAAAAAGTGTAGTCTGGTGGTTAGTAGTAGTTAAGGAAACAAGTGAATCTGTTCTTTATATGTTGTCTTTATTACAGGTAATTGTGATTTTTTTGGGGTTTTTAAAAACTTTTTTCTTCCATTGATTTCAATGGGGTAAAAAACAGTACCAGTATACCAGTTTTAATCCGGTGATCTGAAATCCGGTGATCCAATATCCGGTAAAACCAGTATCCGGTATTTTCAACCAAGTCCCACCCCTAGTGTGCAGAACCACTCTTGAGTGGTTCTGATCTTTCCTGTTGGGGATGATCCAGCGGGTGGTGATGGGTGATAGTTCATTGGCCCCCATGGGATCTCCTCTCTGAGATTCCACAAGGTTATTATTATTATTAACAAACATTTATATAGCGCCAGCAGTGTACCTGGCACTTTACAAAGTAATAAAATAGACAAGGTCCCTGCCCCTAGGGCTTACAATCTGAGAGACAGGAGCTGGGGGAGAGACTTAGGAAGGGGAACAGAGGGAGAGACAAGGGGTCTAACATTCATGAAGATGCGAGGTCTCAAGTGCACGTACTTGGCTTGGTTACGATGAGAATGACAGCAGGCAGGTCCATGTTGCAAGGATAAGGGTAAACCGATCGTAGGTATAGGAATAGTGGCTCAGCAGGATAAAGAGTCAGACAGAGCAGAGCGAAAGAGGTGAGTTTTAAGGAGAGATTTGAAGGTATGAAGGGAGGGGGCAAGGCGGATGTGGACAGGGAGGGAGTTCCAGGCATGGGGGGCAGCAAGTGAGAAGGGACGAAGGCGCTTAGGGGAGCAGGGAAGGCGTGGAAGGGTGAGAGAAGGGACAGAGGAGGAGCGAAGTGCACGGGCTGGAGTATGGAGGGCGATAAGTGCAGAGAGGTAGGGGGGAGCAAGGTTGTGAAGAGCTTTATAGGTGAAGACTAGGAGCTTGTGCAGGATTCGTTCAGGAAGGGGAAGCCAGTGAAGCGAAGAGAGGAGGGGCTGCACATGGTCGAAGCGACTGGCGAGGTAGATGACCCTGGCAGCAGAGTTTTGGACAGAGATGAGGGGAGAAAGGTGAGACCGGGGAAGGCCAGTGAGAAGGAGGTTACAGTAATCGAGGCGAGAGATGACCAGAGCATGAACAAGAGTTTTGGCAGACGAGACAGAGAGAAAAGGGCGAATCTTAGCAATGTTATGGAGGGAGAAGCGACAGGATTTAGCAACAGAGTCAATGTAGGGTTTAAAAGAAAGGGGTGAGTCAAAGATGAAGCCTAGGCTACGGGCTTGGGGGACAGGCAGGATGGTGACTCCATCAATAGTTATTGACAGTGAGGAAGGAGAGGAAGGATGAGGGGGGAAGATAAGGAGTTCAGTTTTAGCCATGTTGAGTTTGAGTTGACGTTGAGACATCCAGGTAGAGATGTCAGAGAGACAGTTGATGAGACGAGCTTGAACAGAGGGAGAGAGAGAGGGAGTAGAGAGATAGAGTTGAGTGTCATCAGCATAGAGGTGGTATTGGAAGCCATGGGAGGCAATGAGTTTGCCTAAGGATGAGGTATAGATCGAGAAGAGGAGAGGGCCAAGAACAGAGCCTTGAGGAACACCAACTGAGAGGGGGAAGGAGGAGGAGGTGGAGTTGGAGAGAGACACATTAAAGGAGCGGTCAGAGAGGTAGGAGGAGAACCAGTTATGGACAGAGCCACAAAAGCCAAGGGAGTGAAGGGAATCCAGCAAGAGTGAGTGGTCAACAGTATCGAAGGCAGCAGAGAGATCAAGGAGGACAAGAATGGAATAGAGACGTTTAGATTTAGCCACCAGAAGATCGTTGGTGATCTTAGCGAGAGCAGTTTCAGTAGAATGAAGGGGGCGGAAGCCAGATTGGAGGGGGTCAAGGGAGGAGTTGGAGGATAGGAAGTCAAGGCAGCGGGAGTAGACAACACGTTCAAGCAGCTTGGAAGCAAAAGGAAGGAGTGAGACAGGACGATAGCTAGAAGGGTCAGAGGGGTCAAGAGTGGACTTTTTGAGAATAGGAGAGACTGTGGCATGTTTGAAGGCAGAAGGGAAAGAGCCAGTAGAGAGGGAGAGGTTGATGATGTGCAGGAAGGAAGGGGCGACAGTGGGAGTAATGGAGGTGAGGAGGCGGGAAGGAATGGGATCAAGGGGGCAAGTGGAAGGGTTGGAGGAGGAGAGCAGAGAGGAGATTTCCTTAAGGGAGGCAGGGGAGAAGGAGGACATGAGAGAAGGAGGGGGAGGAGGGAGAGGGGTGGGAGTGGGAAGAGAGGAGTGGGAAGCGATGTCGAGGCGGATCTTGTCTATCTTGGAGGTGAAGAAGGAGGCAAGATCCTGAGCAGAAAGGGAAGAAGGAGGGGGAGGACAGGGAGGCTTGAGGAGGGAGTCAAAGGTAGAGAACAGGCGGCGAGGGTCCCGAGAACAGGACTCAATGCGGGAGGCATAGTAGTGTTGTCTATCAAGGGAGATAGCAGAAGTAAGGGTGGAGAGACAGAAGGTTCCATTCTATTTAGGGCTGCATCAAGTAGTGAAAAATTTTCCAAGGGTGGGGGCCAAGGAGTGGGCCAGAGGGAGCAGGGGGAAGGAAATGGGACAGGTAAGAGGGGGTGGGGCCTAGCGGGGGCTGAGGGCATAGAGTACACACCCTCTGAAGAGGCTCCAGTGATGAGTGGCTTCCTCCGGACCAAGAAAGTTCGAAATGAAAAAAAAAAAGGAAAGCTGGGCATGCTCAGAAGGTCCAAATGGCCCCTTCTGAGCATGCTCAGACTTTTCCAAGATGGTGCCCACTGTGTGTTGATGCTTCCAGCGCCATCTTAGAAAAGTCTGAGCATGCTCAGAAGGGGCCATTCAGCCCTTCTGAGCGTGCCCAGCTTTTTTCTTTTCTTTTCAATCTTACCCAGTTTGGAGGAAGCCACTCGTCGCTCAAGCCTCTCTGGAGGGTGAGTACTCTATCCCCTCAACCTCCATTAGGCCTCCACCCCCCTTCCCTGGACCTCGTTGGTTTATTGTCTCCCTGGCCAGCTGGGGCAAGGGAAGGGGGATCAGCGGCTTCCGGCCCCCTTCCCTGTACTCAAACGAGAATTTTCTGAGTTCCAAAGTTTCAGAGGCCATTCCTTGAAACTTCGGAACTCAAAAAACTGAGCTGAGTACCGCAAAACTCAATTTTCCAGGGAAAACAGAGGAACAAGTTTCAGCACTAATTCTGTCTCCCCACTTGTTCAATGCCTGAAGCCACTAAATATGGTGTCCCATAAATATGCTGATGACACCTAGCTCTATCTTTCTTTTGCATCTCCTCAGGTCCTGCAGCCTCGATGCTTACACAGTGCTTGGCTGTCATTGGGGACTGGATGTGGGTGAACCAACTGAGGCTGAATCCAGACAAAACTGATGGTAGCTAGCCAGCCCTGTGACTTGGAAGATATAGGGTGACCCATTATTGAGGGTGTCCAGTGTCCTTTGATCACTGTAGGTTGCAGCCTTGGGATTCTCCTGGATCCCTTGTTGCACCTGGAACATCAGTTTGCTACAGTGCTAGGAGCGCTTTCCACCAACTCCATCTGGTAAGGAGGCTGCAAGCTTTTCTATCTGATTTGGACCTGGCCACGGTCATCCATGCTTTCATTACCTTGAGGCTAGACTACTGCAATGAGCTCTTATGTTGTGCTTCCCTTGAAGACTCTTGGGGATACAGCTTTTGTAAAATGTGGTCGTCCACCTTCTTACAGGGGGCTGGGGAGTTACCGGGAGCACATTACACCAGTGATCTAGAGTCTGCCCTGGCTACTAATAGTGTTTCAGGTTCAATTTAAGGTGCCGTTTAGGCCCAACCCCAAAAGAGCTTGGGCACAAATATTTAAAAGACCACTTCCCTGCTATTTTCCATTGTGCTCCTTAAGATCAGCTGGGGGCACCCACTTGCAAGTTCCATGAGTGGAACATGTCCTTACAGTAAGGTCACTGTAAATAAATTTATTTATTTATTTTACTCACCATGCCAATGGCATTCCAGGGCAACGTACAATTTAATAAAAAACATGCATAAAATAATATTTTAAAAACAACACAACAATTTAAATCCCAAACAGGGTTGGGAAAATAAATAAAAATAAAAATAAAAGGTAGGGAAGAGCTAAAAGCCTAACCCTACCTCCCTAACCCACCCTTCCCAAAGGCCTGGGTGAACAGCCAGGTTTTACAAGCCCACCAGAATGTCAAAAGGCTCGGGGCCAGGCGAGCTTCCTCCAGGAGGGAATTCCAAAGACGCGACCCGGCTACCGAGAATGCCCTCTCCATTGTGGCCCCTGCTTAACACAAGGGACTTCCAAGAAGTCACTCCTGGCAGACCGAAGGAGCCGCTCTGGGGCACAGAGGGCGAGGCGGTCCCTGAGGTATGAGGGGCCCAGACCGTGAAGGGCTTTATAGATCAATACCAATACCTTGAACCTGGCTTGGCATGCTATTGGCAGCCAGTGCAGAGTCCAGAGTACTGGTGTTATATGCTCCTGACGACCTGTCCCCATCAGGAGCTGGGCCACCGCATTCTGCACTAGCTGGAACCTCTGGACCAGGAACAAGGGCAGCCCCACGTAGAGTGAATTACAGTAGTCCAGCCTCAAGGTGGTGAAGGCATGGATGAGGGAGGCCAGGTCCGGCCCGGAGATGTATGGATGCAGCCTCCACACTAGATACAACTGGCAGAAGGCGGCCTTCGCCACCGCCTCCACCTGTTGATCCAGATGGAGATCTGAGTCCAACACCACCCCCAGACTCCGAACCTGCTGGCCTACCGGAGGGCGAACCCCACCAATCAAGGGGGCTGACACCTCCCTCCCCCCCACCATCACCTCCGTCTTATCGGGGTTGAGCTTCAGTCCGCTCTGCCACATCCACTCCGTCATGGCCTCCAAACACTGGGATAGCAACGAGACGGCAGGGTCTGGGTCAGCTGAAAAAGAGAGGTACAGCTGAGTATCATCAGCATATTGGTGACAGTGCACCCCAAACCCTCTCACGATCTCCCCCAAGGGCTGCATATATACATTAAATAATAAAGGAGACAGGATGGAACCCTGCGGAACTCCACAGGTCAAGATGTGGGGGCAAGATGTTTCAGTTCCCAACACCACCCACTGGCTTCTCCCCGAGAGGAATGAGCGGAACCATTTAAGAAAAGTCCCGTCCAGACCCCCCAGGTCTTGCAGCCACCTCAACAGCAGCCCATCGTATCAAAAGCGGCCGAGAAATCTAGCAGGATAAGAAATGTCAAACATCCTGCATCCATCTCCCAGCAGAGATCATCGACCAAGGCCACCAATGCTGTCTCAGTGCCATAGCCGGGACGGAACCCAGATTGAAAAGGGTCTAGGAAACCGATGCTGTCCAGATGCGCCTGGAGCTGGATCGCCACTGCCTGCTCAATAACCTTCCCTATTTGATATGTTTATTATATATATAAATGTGTGTGTGTGTGTGTGTGTGTGTGTGTGATATATATGTATGTCATGAGTTGCCCTGAGCCTTTGTGGAAGGGTGGAATATAAATCCAAACAAATAAACCGCTAAATGGCAGAGCCCTGTGCTGCACCACCTTTTTGTGTTTGTACAGTACGGAGCATAGCCAGTTCATACGCAGAAAGCCCTGATCCATGGAGGACCCACCCCATAATTTTGCACGGGGCCCCGACTTCCCTGAACCCAGCACTGGTAGTCCTGTAATTTTCTCAAGACTATGGAGATGGAGGAAGTGAGACTTAAATAAAGATGCTTCCGAGGCAGCATATTTTCCTAGTTTTCAACTCCAGGGTAACTTTGGCTGTATAAGAGCTCATGGCATGGAAGGTTTCCGCCATGGAGAGTGCGTGCTTCAGCAAGCTTGAAAAGGATTGCTGGGGTCATAAGTGGCTATGGAATCATTTCTGAACCTGATCTGTGGCATCTGCTAAGAATTTGAGCCTAATTCAGCCTTTTCCCCTTGTGACATCACTAGGCACATTCTCCCTACCCTACCTGACAGGCACAGCGGCTGCTACCATCCCTGAGCTAGAGGCCAGGTCAGGGCAAAATCTTCAGGCTCCTTCAGGGAAAATGTGAATGAAGGCACTTGTTCACGTCTCCTTGAAACACAAACAGTTAAAAGCTTCACTGGCCTTAAAGTCAGAGAAAGGAGAAAATCGTGGTGTGGAAAACATTAGCCGTGTTCAGGACTGTTTTTCCCTTGCAGAATGCATAGAAACAAAGGGGAGAAAATGACCTCCTGCAAGAATTTGATCCAGCAGGCAATTCTGCTACAGCTTTAACTCCTTCACTGCCAGGGTCTGGGCAATGTCTTTTATAAACGAATAGATTAGCCAAGGCTGAAATTACAAAGCACTGGAGAGGCATGTTTATGAACTCTTGCTTTGGCTGCTGGAACTAGTATGTCTTTGTCCTATTTCTTGTTTGTGGAAAGGAAAGGTTATGAAAGCAGTGGCTGAGGCAATCACTTAGCCCTGCAGCACTGAAAGCGTTATTAAAAATTGGAGGATAAAATGGCAATGATGCCTGCCTGTTGTGGAGAAATATGCTGAGTTAGCAGATATGCTGCTGATCCAAAACAAGCAAGCTTTCTCCTCTCCACAATGCTTGATTTCTGTGTTTAATCCTCCCGCCCTGAAGCAAGCCTTGTTTTTTGACACTCGGGGCCAGATTGTGGCTTTTCACTACTAGTCATTGCAGAGAGCAAAACAGAGCTGCACAACCCTGAAAGGGGGATTGTAGAAAGGACTGTCCACTAGCTTCTCAGCACATAGAATGTGCACAGCACAACATATATATTCTGATGTGGTATATAGCCCACTCTGTGCTGAATGAGCTCATGGCTCCACCTTCCCCTTCACCCCTCTCATGCCTGCTGGGGTGGATTGCTCACCTGGGTGTTCATGGAGGACATGGCTCATGAGGGCCTATCTATAACTTATAGGGATGGGCGAACAGAACAGAGTTCGGAAATTTGGTTCGGAAATTCGGTTCGGTCGACCGAACTATTCGAGTTCGGTCCAAACTTACGAACAAAGTTTGGAAATTCAAACGCGATTGAACTAAATGGAATATTATCTTTTAGGGATGGGCGAACGAGCCGAGTTCAGAAATTCGGTTTGGTTGTGTTCGAAAATCGAGTTTGGTTTGGAAGTTCGGTTCGGTCGACCGAACTGGTTGAGTTAAGTCCGAACTCCGAACTTTCTAGCCGCATTCACCCATCCCTAATAACTTATGGGTGGGGCAGAAGATGCCATGCATCCACATAGAAGGTATAATCTATCCCTCACTGGAAGAAAAAGGAAGGCATAATTTTGCTATTGCCAGACATGAAGATCTTTCATTCAGCCACAAATGAATAGTGCAACATTATTTTCTATCTCTAAACCAGGAAGTGCTAAGAAAGTAACATGCAAAGGGCAATAAAATATGCCACATTGTTAGGGTCAGGCCAATTCCACTCAGACATTGGCCTTTTTTACATGGACGCTGCCATCGGCCCGGCAGGTGAGAACACCTGGGAGCACTGAGCCAGGTGACATTTACACGGACGACGCCACGGGATGGAAGGGAGGGGCTGGCACACATCCATCGGCCAAAAAACCACCCCCAAGAAACACCCATGACATTTACACAGACAGCCGAGAAAGCGAATGACAGGGAAGCCTCGCCCAGCAGAGCAACAGAACAACATGGCCGACTGACGGCAAACGAAGTCAATCACACAGGTCCGCCCCTGAACTGCCAAACCCTGTGTGGACAGGGTAGAAGGGAGCAGGGATGACAGGAGACACACAGTAGCGCCCCCTGGCCAGCCCTGTGACAGAGGCCAGACAGCCAGGCGCCACGGACTCCCCACAAACCAGAACTCACCCATACACAACCGTGAACACAACCACACAGGAAAGGGCTGCATGGGCAAGGAGGCTGGGGGAGCCCAGAAGGGGGACGGAGGGGGAAGAGGCACAGGAGAGAAAGGCAGAGGCCCGAAGCAGCAGGGGACACCAACACAAACACCCAACCCCCCGGCAGAGCCCCCGCACACACAATCCCAAGGCCCCCATAGAACGAGCCGGGAATGGGACACAGGCAGTCACGGCGGCAGGGACGGAAGCCCACAGCACAGCAGGACTGGCAGGGAATGGTGGGGGGAGGACCCCAGAACACACCAACCGCCAGCAAACCTGCTGCAGCTGTTGGCGGGCCGTTTGTGGACGGAGGCGGTGGAGGCAGACACCATTGTTATCATTGTTGCTCTGCAGAGTGGCCCCAGCACAGTGACAGCAGCCCGGATGGTGCCTCGCCCACCCCCCCTGCTTTGGTGGGAGCAGAGGGGGTGAAGATACTGACTGAGGGGTGGGGTCTCATTCTTCTTGTGTGGGGAGTTGTGTGTGTGGAGGGATAATATTTGGGTAGTGGGTGGGGTGGTTGGTGTGTGTGTGTGAGTGGGGGTTAATGGTTTCCCTCCAGTGGCAGGAGAGGGAGGCTGGGGGGAGTTGTGGAGGGGAACCCCTGGTGTGAGCAGGGGTGACCCTCCCAGGGAGGAGGGTTGCCCACTGGTGGCAGAGGCAGGCGGATGGG
>QEPC01015552.1:1616724-1629396 GCA_003113815.1 Sphenodon punctatus
GGGAGAGGAGGTGGTTAGAGCGATGGTGGCACTGGACCCGTGATGAGTATGATCGATCACAGCATAAGAGCAGTTTAAAGGCCTATGCTGTGGCGGTGCAGGCAGCAAAGAAGCAGTTCTTTGCTGCCCTCATTGCATCTGCAAAGTCCCGTTCAGCGGAGCTTTTCTGGGTGGTGAAAGGCTTGGTCAGTCCTACCTGCCTCCACCTGGACCTCGAGCAATCTAGTGACCGCTGTGACCAGTTTATCGAGTTCTTTGTAGATAAGATCGCTCACATCCGCCACGATTTCGGTACCGCAGTTATTGCAGTGGATCATCTTGGAGCTATAGATGCCCCGTCCTGTCCTGTTTTGTGGGATCGGTGTCAGATAGTGTTGCCTGCTGCTGTGGAGTCCTTGTTAGGATCTGTTCATGCCACCACTTGTGAACAAGATCCATGCCCGTCCTGGTTGGTGAAAGCCAGCCAGGAGACGTTACGGCTATTGCTGGCTGGGGTGGTTAGTGCCTCCTTTCGGGAGGGCAGGGTGCCTGACTGCCTGAAGGGGAGACTGTGGTTAGGCCCCTGCTCAAGAAACCATCTCTTGACGCTGATGCTCTTGCCAGTTACCGGCCAGTCTCTAACCTTCCCTTTTTAGGGAAGGTTATTGAACGGGCTGTGGCATGGCAGCTCCAGGAACATCTGGACCACACCGGTTTCCTTGACTCCTTTCAGTCTGGGTTTCGGCCCGGGTATGGTACGGAGACTGCATTGGTGGCCTTGGTTGATGATCTCCATCTGGCATTGGACCAGGGTCATCAGACCTTACTGGTCCTGCTAGACCTTTCGGCTGCATTCGACACAGTCAATCACGAGGTCTTGGTGACTCGCTGCGGGACCGTGTCAGGATTGGTGGAATGGTCTTGTACTGGTTTTGTTCATTCTTGGCTGGGAGAACTAACTGGGTGGTCTTGGGGGAGTGTACATCTTCCCCTCGGGAACTCACGTGTGTAGTCCCACAGGGTGCCATTCTGTCCCCCCTCTTGTTTAACATCTATATGCAGCCATTAGGGGAGCTCATGAGAGGGTTTCAGGGCATGCAATGACACTCAGCTCTACCTCTCTTTTTCCATCGATTCAGGTCATGCAATCTCCTTATTTTCCCAGTGCCTGTCAGCTGTGGGGGCTTGGATGAGGTTGAGCCATCTGCAATTGAATCCTGACAAGACGGAGGTGATGTTGGTGGTCGAGGGCTTGGGGGACCTGGGGGTGGTTGAATCTCCTCTTGTTGGGGGGGTTCGCCCTCCCATGGTCTCTCAAGTGCAGAGTCTGGGTGTGCTCCTCAATTCACAGCTCATCCTGGAATCTCAGGTTGTAGCTGTGGCGGGGAGTGCATTTTGGCAGTTACATCTTGTCCAGCGGCTTCGGCCCTTTCAGACTCTGACCTCGCCACTGTCATCCATGCCTTCATCACCTCGAGGCTGGATTACTCCATGGGCTCTATGTGGGACTGCCCGAGAAGCTGGTCCGGAGGCTGCAGCTGGTGCAGAATGCCACGGCCTGTCTCCTTATGGGGGTGGACCTCAGGGAGCACATGACACCTGTGCTTCGGGCTGTGCACTGGCTGCCTATAAAGCACCAGGTCAGGTTCAAGGTGCCGGTTTTAACCTTTAAAGTCCTTCACAGCCTGGGCCCTTCTTATCTGCGGGACCGCCTCACTCCCCGTGTGCCCATGCGACCCTTAAGATCATCTGTGGGAGCCTTTTTGGAGGTTCCCCAGGCAAAGTGGGTGGCCACCGATGCTAGATCTTTTTTTGGTGTCCACCCTTGTGCTGTGGAATTCGCTCCTGGAGGAGGCTCGGTTTGCCCCCACTCTCCTATTATTTTGGCGTTTATATAAGACCTGGCTGTTCTGCCAGGTGTTTGGTGAGGGGGAGGGTGGGACGAGTTTTTTTTTTCTTTCCCTACATGTTTGTGAATTTTTAATTGTTTTATATTGTTTTATGGTTTTATATTGTTGTCTGCCGCCCCGGGCTGCCATGTGGGCAGAAGGGGCAGGATAAATTTTTTATATAAATATAAATAAATATATACGTTTTTCGAACACCAACAACGGAAGCATGTGGACGATGGGGGGGACCACCACAAAGGCAGGGAGGGGTCAAGGCACCAGGACAACAGACAAGGGGATGGACCCCGGCCCAAGGGACCACAGGGAAAGGAGGGCATTGAGACAGGGCTGGAAGAGGACATAAGGAAGCCAAGAGTGGCCACAACCCCCAGGACAGGGAAACCAGGGTCAACCCCAAAGGATCTAACAGAACTGCAGCACAACCACCGGGGCGGGGGGGATCCTGAGACAACCAGTCCCTGCCAGACAACCATGGCACAACCACCAAGAGGCACTCACACAGGTGACCAGGCCAAAGGGAACACTATTGACACACAACTGGAGAAGGGGACAAAGCAACTTTAATAACAAGGGGGAACAGAGTGGGATAAAGAAAAGGTACAAGGAAGTTGAGGAGGCGGCACAGAGAGTGGGTTGATGGGGCAGATCCCCATTCTCAATAGGGATGCTGGCCCCATACCCAGCTCCACCTGTCTCCCTGGGCATTGTTGAGCCAGTGTACCCTCTGCAGGAGGTACAGCAGCAGCTGCACAACCTCCTTCTGCTCCCTGGTCAACTCTGCAATCATCACCTGCACTAACGGAGAGAGGGAGAGTGCCATCAGGATGATACAAGGGCCCCAACAATGTAGAACCCCAAACAGACACCCGGGGAGAGGGCCCCACCCACACGCAGCACACTCATTGATCTCCTTGTAGAGCCATGCCTCAGTATGGAGCTCCAAGGCCACACGCTGGAGCTGGCCAGCCATCTGTGCCAGGCAAAGAACGACCAGGAAGACAAACGGAGTAGCGAGAAGAGGGAGGGAGACAGAGAGAGGCTGCACGGAAACGGTGCGGGTCAGCAGGGGTAGGTAAGCACACAGTATGCACAACCCACACATGGACCCAGGTACACCGATGCCAGCACCCCAACTGCTCGGATAAAGAGGGAACATGGGTGGACAACAGGTGGCCCATAACCAGCCTGCACTCACGGTCAACAGCCCGTCTCTCCTGCTGCCCATACAGCACAAAGAGTGCAGATGTTAAGAACCAACAGGGGGCAACAGGAGCGGCGATAGGTGGGATAGCCCAGGATGGGTGCCAGCCAATGGGTAACTCCCGCCAGACACTGTGCTTGGCTCATACCACGGTCAGCAGGGCAACACTAGCCGCTAGGGAGGGGTTGGGGCCTGCCCCCAGCACCCACCCATGTACAGGTGTATAACAGACAGTACTGCCAAGGGACAGCACAATTGCATACATGGCACAAGCAATCCATCACAGACCTTCCAAGCCACCCAGGTGATTGACAACACCACAGGGAGAACCAGGGGGCCACCCAGAGTACTGGGGCCCCGCACAGGGTCACAGGACACCACGTCATCACCAGCAGATCAAGGACAGTGCTGTGAACAGAACGCTTTGGGCACCCACTACCCCACAGGCAGAACCCCCGATCCAGTAGGGAACCCCCAGGGGAACGCATCACACATCCCAGGTTGGTACCAGACAGCCCCAGCCATCCCAAACATGAACCCCCCAGACCCCAAGCACATGACCCAACACACACACGGGGAAGGCTCCAGCCATGAGGGTGGCGATCGGAGCGGAACACTGACACAAAATCACTATGAGATGTACAGTCACAGGCAAGGCCTTTATTAGAGATGGGGCAAAAGGGGGGGTACGGGCACAGAGAGGCCGGTGAACGGGCACTCACGGGCCCATGGCCATTCCACACAACTAGTATATGGGGCCATCGTGGCTTCCACCCTAAGAGGGATGGAGGTGTTCAGTAATGCTACAGGGCTGGCGGCAGGAGTGTACAGAAGCAGCAATGGGGTCCAGCATACAGGGCATCCAACCAAAGGGTTGCACATTACTGTGGGGAGAAACAGCAATGTCCATGGGGAGACAGGGCACAGCACAGTCACAGGTGTGACATTGTGACGGAGTGGGAGGTTGGGACGCCCAGCTCAGGGAGAGGCCGGAGGGTGCCCCTGAAACATCTGGCCCAGAACAAGACCGTCCCAGGTGAATAGGCCCCTGCAGAACCCCCGGGAATGCATATGCTCATCCATCATGAACTGGGGCAGGAATTGGTTCCCCATGGCAGCTGCAGCCCTGACATCTGGTAGGTTCATCACCGATCGCAGGGCACCCAATTCCAATGCTGTAGGGGTCCCGGTCAGTAGTGGTCCACCAACATTGGGGGTAGCATACCCAGCTCCCCAAGAATGGTAGTCCGATTGCAGACGGGATACTTCACGGGCACACAGTAGGATGCCGGTGTAGTCAGTAGCAACATGGGGACCCCTGACCTGGACGGCCAGTCCATACTCTGGATGTGCAGCCACCAGGTGAACAGCCATGATCTCCTGTGCGGTTCATGGCACAACAACAGCGGCTGGGTGCTCCCACAGCAGATGGTGCAGGAAGGTGAAGCTAAGTTCCCCGGCCCACCTCCGGCAATCCGGACCCCCAAATGGATGGCCCATCACCCACATGTACCATGAAAGGAGATTGAATCAATCCGCCACTGACAGGGGGTCGCTTAACAGCAGCTGGACATTGAGGCTCTGCCACAGCATTGACAACTGCTTTTCACCACCACCGACCTCGGGGCCTGTTCCACACCCTGCCGTTACTGTTGCAAAGGCTACTTGCAGGTTTGCACAGGGGTCCTACAGAGAGCAGCTGTGAATGAGTGATGTGTGAGGAGCTGCGCGGCGCTAGCTGGGGCGAGGCTGTACACAGCTGATAGTGGGCCAGCTGCTAGGTCCTGTGAATCCCTGACCCACACACCAGACAGGAGCATTCCAGCACTAGCAATGACAGATCACCAAGGCCACGGCTGCCTCTAGCAGGGAGCTAATGAAGCACTCCATGCAGCATATCTTGATAGATCACAGCTGCACAATGCCATGACCTTCACTCGCTGTGACCGATACAGGGCTGTTACGGATGCATCCTGCCCAGTAATCGCGTGGGGGCATGGCACGGGCACAGGGGGGTAGGTAGGCCTCCTGGCCCACATTGCAGCCTCGCTGTTGCCATAGTCCCCAAGGGTTCAGGCGGTCCGTGCTGGGGGGGGGGGATGTGCTGGCAGCCCAGCGAGCAGGAATCTCTATCAGGTGCATGGAATACACCCACGGTACTGCACCAATTGATGGGCACACAGCACAGTCCGCCAAAGTACATATGTGGGCCAGTTCCAGTGCCTGGGTGTAGCGTGTAGAGAGAGGTGGTTTGGGTGTGTTGGATTAGAGGTTATCGTAATGGAGAGCAGAGCTAGAATATTGGTGGTGGTGTCCAGTAGAAGGTGTACGTGCAGAGCATGGGGGAGGAGGGTGTGCAGTGCGGTTTGCCCGTTTCAGTGGTCCCCATTACCCTGGGACAGCTGTTCACTGACAGGGGATGTGTGCGGCACAGTGTGGGTGTGCAGGGCGCACAGGCCATGGGGGTTGGAGGTAGAGATGATGCAGCAGGAGCTTTTACCATGCCGCAATTCCATTCCTAAACCTCGGCATTCGACGTTGCACCCCACAGAATTCTGCTCAGTACCGCCACGATTCTGCATTTGCCGCTACAAGAATCCGCAGATGTGGCATTTATGTGCTTTATTTCTTTTTCCGATTGTCACCGTTGTCGTGTACAATCAGCGGCCTTTTCCCGCCTTCCACCAATTTAATATATGAGAGACAGTCATGAGCCTTTATCGCGGTTCTACGAAGGGACTATGCAGCGCTGCTGCGCATGTGTGTGCTCATGCTGTTGACTGCTGGTGGTGTTCCTCTCTGCCGCAATCACTGCCCATTCGTCTCAAATACATACATGCACATGGTCTGGGTGGGAGCTCAAGGAACAGTGTTTTTATTTAATGGTAAATTGATCTTTTATGTAATTGTAAACTGACCTCCAAACTAAAGTTTTTTGTGCAAAACTCCTGGTGGGAGTTTAAGGTGACCTGTGTATTGGCTGACTGAGTCATTTTTTACATCATCGGACCGGTACAGAAAGTTGAAGGAATGAAGTCCATGCAGAAGAGTTTGTTACAATCCTCATTCGGCACTTCCGCAGTCTAGAAGAAGTCAGAAGAACAACAGAACTCTGTCGGAATATCTCTCGATCCAATGTGAACAACAACAGTACTGAACTAACTAACTGCAATATCAACTCCTGCAAAGCCAATATGGCATGGTGGCATAGTTGTTAAGGTTCCCCTTTGCTGTACAAATTGAAATTGTCATTCCGCGGGTTTGAATCCCCACTGTTCCATGTCACTTTAAAAAAAATTGTTTTACTTTTACATGACTGTTATTGTATGTTAATCATAAAATTATTGTTGTGTTGTGTTGCTTATGGCATACTTTGTATGCCAAAAAAATATGCCTAATTATTACATTAACCAATAGCCGCCCAAGACTGAGTAGCCGAGGCCAGGCGTGAGTCCTATTATGCAGCCGTAGTGCCACCGGTGTTATGCTCACTCGCCGACGCCATCACTGACTGCCCTACCCCCACCTGTCCTTACATGCCCCCACCTTCCCTGACCCCAGAGTTAACTCCACCTTACCTGCCCCCACGCTTACTGCCTTCCCCCCCCTCCTGTCCTGCCCGGCCCTGCACATGACCTGACTGACCAACTGGGACACCCATCCACCACTACCGTATTCACAATGTAACTTTCAAAATGTAACAATGCATCACAATTCACAATGTAACACATAATCAGCGGCTCAGTGGCATGGGAGGATTTAGGTGAGTGCAGGCCCGCAAGCAATACATAAAACAGATCTATGGGTGGCACCTTGACTCCCTTCCTTCCCCCTCTAAGCACTCGGAGTCACAGGCACAGCTGAGAGATGAGCTGAGTGAATGACATTCATCTGCATCATTCACCCACCGCCACGCCTACCTCTTTGTTATGTGTCATTTAACACTAAACAGCTTACTGCAGTAACTAGGGTTGGGAGGGAGTGAACGTGAACTCCCACCCCCTCAAAGCGTTAGGAAACTATAAGTCCCCCACTCCCCGTCCCCTCCCCCCCGGCCAAGAGTGTTTCCAAGTTCCAACTTGCCATCCAGTGCTGTTCCAAACCTGGAAAGTTTGTGCCAGCCAGTCCTATAAAACACTCTCGGGATCCCATCCATGTATGCATGCATATGAAGCCTGAAGTCATGCATAGCCAATAGGACATGGTACCATTACGGTTTACATTCCCTGCTTGCATTCTGTAGTTTTCGTTCCGGCGGTTCTAATCTGCAGTGTTGTGTTTTATGTTTATAAATTTTTTCAGACTTTTATATTACACAGTCATTGTCTATTAATTCTCTATTAATCTTAAAATCATTGCTGTTGTGTTGCTCATGTAACATACTTTGTAATCAAAACAAATATGCTTATTACATTAGTCAAGACAGACCTGAGACGAGGCTGTGTGCGTCCTATTTTCTCTCTGCTACAAGTTTCATTTGTGAAACCCATCCACAACCCACCTGTTAACAACACAAACACTATAATTAATTAACCATACCGTACCCGTCCTCCCTTTGCTCTGCTCTGAGCTAGTGAGACAGTGACTAGAAAAATTGTTGTTGTTTAATTGTTACTTGGACCACATGGAGAATATTGCAGATGCCATTATTACAATTGGTAATTAGCTTTACCATGTATTCACTGGTATTCTAATTATCTATGTCTAACACATACATTTTACATGCCAGATTCATTTCTTATTAAGTACACTCTTATTTTATTTTCATAATTTGCAACTTTTATGGGAAAGTATGATTGATGTTGCTTCTGCGATCTGGGCGTGCATGTGGAACACCAGAGATTTGGTGGAAAATGTCCTCATGGTCCTCCAACGTCATTGTAAGAATAAACTCTTCACTTTCATAATTGTTTTAAGAAATGTATAGATTGTGATTGTTTTAAAATAACTTTCACTATCCAATAATAACTATCAATTACTGTTATAAAAACAAAAAAAATTGCAATACCCTTCCACTGCAAAGTAATAATAATACAAGATCACATTGATTGTTGACAACACATAAATATAAAAACCCTTTACTTTTCAGTATAGTTTATCTTTCAAAATTATTATAAATTATCATGTGTGATTTCTAACATATGTTTGTAAAAGTTAAAATATAACCCCTATTGTATTCCCTACATTTTCAGATCATTACGTTCAAAATCAATTCCTCACCCTTGAACATCAATATATATCCCTGCAGAGGAATCTATCTGAAGTTATTGATAAGTTGGCACAACTAAATACAGCTTTACAACCTGTTGACATCATCATGCAAATTGATTCTGAAAATTAAAGGGAATGGACTTCCATCCTTAAACTTTCTTTGATTTACAAGTTCATACTGAAGATGCATCTTTCAATTTTTTCCTTAAAATTCCCTTATCTTAAATATTTAGATAATTTTTTTCTATAAGGCAATATTTTTCATTATGTATTCTAAGGTATGCCGTATAACATTATAAGTCAATAATGTTAATTATGTATTTTGATATATGCTTTTACAAACTCTTCTGATTAAGTATTAGTTATAACAAGCTGTCATGTGTAAATTGAAAGGTTGCCTTCTTTAGTGTGTCATGACTGATTTTTTTTATTGCAGTAAACCTGTGTATGTGGTCACACTCAGAATTTTACTTCAAATTAAATACTGTTCTCTTCTACTTTTTAATTCAAAATTATATTTCTAACTTGAAATGCCAAAGACATGAATGATAAAGTCCATACAAGTGCTTTGTATGTTGAGCCAGTCTACAGTTTCTATTTCTTGTTTTAAGTTGTTAACTTAAAACAAAAATAACTCTGCATCTCTAGTGCTTTTACTGAGGCCACGGCACGCTGTGCCGCCTGAAACCATCCCACCATGCTCCCACCAGATAGACAGAGATGGCTTAAAGCTGTCATTATAGTCGGATGGACCCGCCCCACCTTGCCCAAATGGGTCATTTAATTAGCAACCGACGCACACCAATAAGAACAGTCCTTTCCTGTGACTGACAGCCACAGGCATTTAACACAGGGAGGCAGGCTTTATTTCACATTGGCCATGTGCTGCGTGTTTTCATGTCAAATCTATCTCAATTCAAAACTGGCAGAATGGTTTTGGCAGGGTTTGCTTCATTCCTTAATGGCCTTATTAGAATTGGTAAGTTAAATACAATTTTTTTAAATGTGATCTCTCACTGTATTCCATGCTTTACATTTGTAGGTTTTTTGTCATTAATAGTGCATTGATATGTTTTATTTTTCAATCCCATTACAGGGGAAATTCTGGTGGACATTGCTTCCGCAGTTTGGTCCACGGTATGGGACACCACGGATGCAGTGCACAACATATTGTCCAGACAGCAGAAAATTGGTAATGATTTCTCTAAGATCCATAGCTACTAGTACCCTTGTGAATAGTGTTGCCCTAAAAAAATATCTTTGCCGCTGTTCAAGAATGCATACACTAACTGTATTCCATTTTTACAGAACAACAACTAGAGGCACAGAATGAATTGGTGCAAAATTTGAGGTGCTATATTTTTCCTTATTCTAGATTGCAAGGTCAAATCATTTCCTTGGCCTCGCTGTTAATAATGTTAATAATGTTCCTTGGCCTCGCTGTTCCACATTTCCCGGGTTGTCATCAATCCTGGCACTTTTGCATGGTTGGCTTGCCAATTTTGATGGTGCGTAACTCAGGGTGTATGTTGGATCTTACTAGTCATATCCATTGGCATCATTGATAATGTCAACATCATCTGCGGTGACATCGCTATCTGACTCGGCGTCACGATGTACAGCACTCACAGTGGTCATCACAGTGGTGTTGTCAGACACACCCAGTAGTACCGCCTCCATTTCAGACTGTTTTCTATTTCTTCTGCATCTCTCGCTGAAGTACAAAATAGGCACTGGGTGTTGTCGCGTCGGTGCGTTACTGCCTCCTGCATGCATTTTTGAGATTCGTTGGTTGTGCATTCAATTTCAAGCGGAAGCATTTCATCATCATCATGCTGAGACAATTGGCTTTCTATAGCATTGTCTGATTCTAATGATGATTGTTCTACATCAGACAGTGTGCATTTTTCAAGATATTCCATCAGTGCCTCCTGCTAAGAACGAAAGTAATGGTGTTTAGAACTGCCAGGTTGCGGCAATGATATTCTTGCTGGCGAAATATGCATTGATAGCAGCGGCTGAGACAATTCCGCAACATTAGACTGCTGTGGGCCTCTGTTCGCAACACAAGAGGAGGCTGTGAGTGTGCAGCGCATGAAGCAACAGCTGGAGCATCCACAAAAGATTGTGGTAATTGTGGTTGATGAGACTCAGACTGCTTCTTCTGATGGTTCTCTGTCTCCTTTACCCTTTTTTCCCCATTGCAAAGCGATAATGTAGGGCTCGGACAGTGACTTCTATTGCGCAGCTTAGAAGAGGAATCATTACGTTTCCGCTTTGCAGAATCGTGTGCCATTTCTTCTTTTCTTTTTATAATCTACAGAAAGAAATTGAGAAAAAATGAGTGTATTTTAAAAAGTTTCCAGGGCTTTTAAATGTACAATATATTGAGAAATAAAGGTAAATTACAACATGGTCTTACATCAATGTGCATTCCTAAAAACACACACCACAATACATTTTGTAATATTGCAGACCTAATGTTACTATAAAACATAGACATGCCAGATTGTGAAAGATGTACACCATCGTCCAAAAACATATTGCTATCAGCGGCTACAATGTTCCTATGCCAGACCGAAACCATGTCAATGTCTTTAATGAAAGCACCAACAGACTTGTTAACACTTTGAACACATTTATTAATAGCCTTCATGTTTGTGCTATATCTGTTGCACTTGTGAATAATGAGATCAGAGCAAACAATCTTGCAACCAGGAAAAAGCCGACAGATTGCCATTAAACCGTTTCTCATGTACTCTAGTAGCTCAACGTCTTTGAGCATTCCAATATCGTTACCACCAGAGTGGATTACAATGCATGAAGGAAGTGAAGAAATGAAGGCAATGAATTGCCTTTCGTTCTTTAAAGCAGGCAATACATTAGACCATTGCATCCCCCCCTTCTGATCCATTGCACTGTAACATTTTCCAAATTCAAATCGACCTTGATGTGTTCTGTGCAGCAGAATTGCTTTAGTCTGGTGATGTAGGAATCACCAATGAACCAAATGTTCTTCATCATTACCTAATGGAATAAGGCAAGCAATTAGTGATTAATAGGCTGTTTTTAAAAAAATATATTAAATTAATGTCCTTATTACACTTACTTAAATTCTGTAACGGAGAGAACGCTGCTGAAGTGTTTTGTCCTGATGATTGTCTGCCAAATGTATCAGGGAGTTGATCTGAAGAGTGGATGAGAATTTAGGTTAGTAAGCATAATGTTTAATGAAGAATGTTGATTTCATCTTTATTATCACAAACTAAGCAAGTAAATAAGTAACACACAAAGCACATGCACACATCAACAGCATACGCCACATGGAACTCGGGCCGGGGGGGGGCATGCCAGAGGGAGCCACTCACTACAGAGCGGCCTGAGTGGGTATACTCCTATTTGTCAAATGATAGTCTCAGAATCATATTGAAAACAATTGTAACTAGGGTTGTGACCTACACAAATATGTAAGGTATGCTTAGGAAAACTACATGCACTGCCTGCATTGACTAAGTTGCCAAAACATGAATGTTCACACAGATCATGAGCTGGGAGCTAAAAATCATGAAACTGAATTAAAAAGAACCAAAGTGGTTCCAGGGACTATCACGTTTGTGGGAATGGGAAGAGGCAGTTGAAGAACAACATAAGGTTGCTGCCTCATAAACAATGTTCTTCACGATGGCTCTGAACATTGTCACAAATGCCAACCCTTTGGAAAGTACTGTTTGGAGTGAGCGGGAAGGTGCTTTGTATACTGTGTGTGGGCTCAAGACTGTCATTGTGTGATTGTTCAAACTACTAAGTTGTAGGGATGGGCGAACAGACCATGGTTTGTGTTCGGCCATTCGTGTTTGGCCATTCGGCCATTTGCCGAGTTCGTGTTCGCCCGTTCGGCGGGTTCGTGTTCGGCCGTTCATTCATTGAAATCGCGCGAGAGCCCAAAATCGAAAGCGGAAGCACCGAAAAATGGAAATTCGTGTGCATGCGGAGCTGTGTGGCGAGTGAGTGTGTGTTTGACTCAGTTGGTGTGTTTTTGGCTGTGTTTGACTGTGTGTGACTTTGTTGGATTGGCTGGCTGTGTGTTTTGGTTCGGTTTGTGTGTTGGGTGAGAGAGAGATCCTTGTTTAAAAAAAAATAAAAATGAAGAAGGCTGTGGTGAGGATCCCCCGGCTGGGGGCCAACTTGCCAGTGCTGCCGCAGCCACTGCCATTCGAGGAGGTGGCTGAGGCGGCTGCCCTGGTGGCGGCTACGGCGGCGGCGGCTAGGGCTACTGCTGCAGCTGGTGCTGCTAGTCCTGCACTGGTGGCTTACTCCTCGGATGAGGAGGAAGCGACGGGCTCTGGAGCTGCTGCCAGGTTCGTAAAAAAA
>QEPC01015552.1:1690030-1734583 GCA_003113815.1 Sphenodon punctatus
CCATGTACAGCACATTGCAATAGTTTAGCCTCGAGGTAACGAATGCATGGATGACAGTGATGAGGTTGACTTCCAAGATATATGGGAGAGCCTCTTCACCAGATATAATTGGCGGAAGGCACCCCTGGCCACAGCCAACACCTGGGCATTCAGACGTAACTATGAATCCAGGAGCACCCCCAGGCTCTGCACAGATGGAGCTAAAGGAGGGTGAATACCCCTGATAATGTTCAGACATAGCTGAACTAGAAAAGGTACAGAGAAGGGCAATGAGAATGATAAAAGATATGGAATTGCTTCTGTACAAAGATAGGCGTGACAAGCTGGGTCTCTTCAGCTTAGAGAAAAGAAGACTGAGAGGGGACATGATAGAGGTTTATAAAATCTTGAGTGGTGTGGAACGAGTAAATAGGGAATGGTTATTTACCCTCTCAAATAGTACTAGAACTAGGGGACACTCCATGAAACTAGCTGCCGACAGATTTAAAACAAATAAAATGAAGTACTTTTTCATGGAATTTGTTGCCAGAGGATGTTGTCAAGGCTAGTAGTATAGCTGGGTTTAAAAAAGGACTAGATAAGTTCTTAGAAAGTAGGTCCATTAATTACTATTAACCAAGTAGTTTACGGGATGAACTTCTTAAATGTCGGGAGTTAGGAGTGAACAACAGGGAATTGTTGTCCTTTGTGACTGTTGATTCTTCTCACATGCGATCGAGATTGGTCACTGTCAGAGGACAGGATGCTGGACTTGATGGACTATTGGACTGACTTAGTATGGCACTGCTTATGTTCTTAAGGAAGGAAACCATCTCACTCAGATCACGGGTCCCACCCACTAACATCACCTCTGTCTTATCAGGATTGAGCTTCAATGGCTCAACCACATCCAGTCCCCCACAGCAGCCAAACACTGGGACAACAATGAGACAGCAGGGCCTGGGTTGGATGAAAATGATAAGTACAGCTGGGTGTCCTCAACATACTGATGACGACAAACCCCCCAGCTGCACACGACCTCCCCAGCAGCTTCATTTACACGTTAAACAAGAGAGGGGACAGAATGGAACCTTGCGGGATCCCACATGGGAGGACACCAGGAGAAAAAGTACAGTCCCTTAACACCACCCACTGAGATCTATCCGCAATATAGGAATGGAACCATTGTAAAATGGTCATATCCACCCACGTCAGGTCCTGCAGGCATGTCACCAACAGCTCATGGTTAACAGTGTCAAAAGCCACTAATAGATCTAATAGGACCATCAGGATCATACGGCCCTTGTTCAATTCCACAGGGAGGTCATCAAACAAGGCCACAAGTAGAGTTGAAAGGGCAAGCAGCAGCGGCAGATCTTTTTGTCGGATATGTCCAGTCCGACATTGCCTTCATGTACACGGCAAACCCCACTGACCGATATTTTCTGCCGCTTTCCGCTCAAGCGTATCGCTGTTCTCCTTTTTGAAAGTTTCAGAGACTCTTGTGGACTTCCATAAACTGTCATAAACCTTCAGGAACTTCCGTGTTATTTCATAAAATTACATAAATTGCCATGAACTGTCATAAATTGCTGTGTGTAGTGTTTTGTGATTGGTGGATCAGATGAGAGCCCTGCTTTTTTATTGGTTTCAGTGGCTGTCCTTTCTGTTTGAACTAGCACATCGGTATTAAAGGTAGCTCTCCCTTTATTCCTTCTCTTTCTATTTGACTTCTTATGAGGGCTTGCTCATTCAGCCCCTTGCTTGCCAGAGCTACCCCGTCTAACGTAAGAAACCCACATTACAATGGGCACACACACAAACAGGACATTTGGATCCATGCCTGGAAAGTTGCTTTGTTATTCAATTGTATGAGATAGCAGAAAAGTAATTCACTTATATTATACATGCAGGCACAGCAGTCAGCCAGCACGCCCGCACTGCTTAGAGTATTTCTTTTCCTTTTGAGGATATTTTTGACCCAGGAAATTCTGCTAACATGGGGCAATTTGGGCTCAACTTAGAGAGAAAGGAATAAATGTAAATCTCTTCTGCTAAAGAAGGCTCCCCATTAACAACTTAATCCTCAAAGTGCTCTATCAGGGCAAGCCCGATTCAGGTGAACGGGGCTTGTTGTGTGATCAAACAATTTGAGGACTGAGTTGCAAAGAGGGAGCCTAAACAGTCTATTGATATAATGAAAAAGTGCTGAAAACCGTGGAACAACTGCTGAAAATCATCGTAAATGTCGCTAAAACTAATGCAACTGTCATAAATTGGCATGAACTATCATAAATGCCGTAAATGTTACGTACAGTCCCATAAATTCCACAATTGCCAGAAAGTACTGTAAATGTTTGAAAACTGCCATAAATTGGGTTTTTATCCTCCCACCCTTCTCTATTACCCTTTATTATTTTTGTCCTTTCCCTGTTTCTATTTGTAAGATTTTTTTTAATGACTGTTTTAAAATATTTTAAAGGTTGTTTTATTGGAAATGTGTTAGCCGCCCCGAGCTGCTTGCAGGAGGGGTGGGGTATAAATGTATTAAAATAAATAAATAAAATAAATTTCCATCAAGTATTGTAAATTGCTGTTCATTGCCATCGGCCCAATAGCAGACAAACTGAAAAAAACGGCAGCCCAAAGCAGAACAGAAAACAATGCTGCTGCTTCAGGTTACAGGTCTCTGTTCCATAACCTGGACGAAAGCCCAACTGTGTGGAATCAAGAAAACAGATGTCCAAATGCACCTGAAGTTGATGAGCCACTACCCATCCAATAACCTTCTTTAAAAAGGGAAGGTTAGAGACAGGCCGGTAGCTAGCCGAGGCATCAACATCAAGTGATGGTTTTTTTAGAAGAGGCCAGACCACAGCCTCCTTGAGGCAGTTCGGCACCCTCTCCTCCCAAGGGAGGCATTGGTATCCCCCACCAGCACTGGACCCAATGTTTCCCTGGCAGCTTTCAATAACCAGGATGGGCACAGATCTAATTTGCAGGTCGTGATTTGAACAGACCCCAGAACATTGGCTGCATCAGCAGGTGTCGCCAATTGAAATTCATCCCACAAAACATGACCAGACAGGGCATTCCTAACCTCTGACTCTGCCACTGGCTCTGGTAGTCGAAGTCATGCTCAGTGTGAGCGATTTCTGTCCTCAAAGTACTTCAAAAACATTTCTCAGCGGGCCATGTACGAATCCGGTTTCAGGCGGAGACAGGCTGGACCAACCAGACCTCTCACCACCTGGAACAGCTCCTTTGGATGAGACTGAGCAGACGCAATGAGTGCAGCAAAGAACCACATCTTTGCTGCTCTCACCTCCAGAGCATAGGATTTCATAAATGCTCTATGCTGCAACCGATCATCTTGGACATGGGTATGACGCCACTGTCGCTCTAACTGCCTCCCTTCACACTTCAGACAAGCCGGTATACAATCTAGCCTACCCAAGTCATAGCCTGGTCTCTCAGTGGTCAGTGTCGCACAACATTCTGCCAATTGAAAGGGAAGGAGCTGGCTTTTTCTATTACAGTACACAGCTGTGACACCAACAGAAACTCTAGTCTGGCGAATCAGAACATAATTCTAGACAGTTGGCATCCCCAGCTTCAGTCTGGTATTAGATAAAGCAGTGGCTCCCAAATTGTGATCCACTAGGCTGTAGTAACTGGTCTACATCCGCTCTGCAGAACTGGAGGGAGGGGCTGGGGGATGACTAATGCCCATGTACTAACTGCCCTCTTCCTGTGTTGTGTCTTCTACTCTTCTTCTATAGCATTTCTTAGACAGGCCGACAAATATCACAACAATATTTAATTGTTTGTTTGAATTTCTGCCCTGCCCTTTCCCTAAGGCTCATGGTGGCTTATATAATAAAAACATACATCATAAAAATGCAAAGAACTCCATTTAAACACCTCATTTAAAAACCCACCCTAACCCTGCCTGCCAAATGCTTTGCAAAAAAGTTTTTTGCCTCTGGAAAACACTCAGGTGGGCTCTGATGAACATCCAGGGGATGGGAGTTCCATAACATAGGGGCAGCAACTGAGATGCTTCTCTATGGGCCCTTGTCTTATGAACAAGTTTAGTAGGTGGTACCTGGAACAGAGTACTCCTGGGCAACTGCAGGGGTCGCAATGGAGCATGGCTCTCAGATATGTTGGACCCAGGCTCTTTAGGGCTTTAAAGGTCAGAACTAGCACCTTGAATTGTCCTCAGAAAAGGTAGCCAGTGCAGACTGTAAAGCATAGGTGTAATGTGCTCGCAGCGACCCACTCCCAAAAGGAGTCAGGACACTGCATTCTGCACCAGCTGCAGTTTCCAGCAGTCACCAAGGGCAGCCCCACGTAGAGCATATTGCAGTAGTCTAGCCTTGAGGTGATGAAAGAATGAATGACAGTGGCAAATTCAGAAAGAACGGGATACAGACTCTTCACAAGATGGAGTTGAAGAAAAGCACTCCTGGCCACCACCATAACCTGGTAGTTCAGGCACAGCAAGGGGTCCAGAAGCAGTTCCAAGACTGCGAACCTGAATAACCAGAGGGGGCTTGAGCCTTTGCAAATTAGGATCCCCAGCCCTTCCAAATCACATCATCATCATCATCATCAAATGTTTATTTGTTTGGGCTTAGCCCTTTACAAATTTCCATAGCCCAAAAGGCTAGAGAGAATACATACATAAATATACAAGGGCCTTCCGCCCTACATATACACACTACAGCCAAATCCGAGGAGACCCCCTTGACATAAGTTAAAATATATGTTATATAATATTAAACCCTTATCCACCCCAAGGACAACACTTAGAGTAAAGCATACAAACTGATTGCCAAATAACAAAATGTCCTGTCCAGCTATACCCACCCCCAATACTCAGACACCCGAAGCAAGAGGAGCAACCCCACCGATATCAGTGGAGTGGGAAAAAAGGGCTATGAATGCCTTGAATTGCCAGGCTGAATCTTGCGACTCTCCTGGCCTGGGCAGAGTCAATTGGGTTGAGCAGGGCTTGAACACCTTTGAGCACTGGATCTTGCCCACCTCCTAACTTCCCCAGATATTTACATCTAGGGCCCACTAGAGCAGGGCACTGGGAGAACATATGCTCCAGGGTATCAACCTCCCCCCGAGAACATAAGGGACATAGTCGGGAGGCCCATGGCGTGTTCTTTTGGTGGCCTTCCAGAACCACGGAGGTTAAGGTGTTAGTTCTCATTTTGAGAAAGACCACACGCTCCCTGACACTCTCCCATGCAAAGAGATAGTATAAGCCTGGGGGCAAAAGGTTATAGGATACATAAGATGGTGCCACTTTCTGGGCGGCCATCCGCTCATCCTCAAATTACTGTGTCTGATCCTGAATCCGCCTTTTGATCACGCTTCTTGCTGCCACCAGACCTACTTGGGCCAAGCTCTCAGGCGAGAATCCCAGGAGGCGGGCTTCCCTCTCTGCTGCCCTCAGCCATGGGTCTCCCAACCCACTTTCCAGAGCTAAAATTAGTAAGAGTCCCCGCAAGATTGAAATAGGGCCACCTTGACCCAATAGCTGACCACCGCCTGTAGGGTGTGTGCTCGTAGTGGCCACACACACGCCCCTGCACGTAGGATTACCTGCGGGAATCACATGATCAGCAAGTCGTCTTCACTTCAGTCTAATCTGGATTCAGTTTCAATTAGCTCACCTTCATCCAGTCCCCAACAGGCATTGGGTAAGTACTGAGACTGTAGGAACTGGGTCAGATGAAAAAGAGGGGTAGAGCTGCGTGTCATCAGGCTACTGATAGACCCTCACTCCAAACCTCTGAATGATCTCACCCAGAGGCTTCAAATACACATTGAACAAGAGGGGAGACAAGATAGACCCTGTCTATTCTATTACTTTGTAAAGTGCCAGGTACGCTGCTGGCGCTATATAAATGTTTGTTAATAATAATAATAATGGAACCCTGTGGGGCATCACAGGGGAGGTTCTGAGGGGATGATGAGCAGTCTCCCATCAGCACCCACTGGGACCTCCCCAACAGGAATTAATGGAACCACTCAACATCAGTACTTCATGTCTCAGCCAGGTCCCGCAGTTGCATCAACAACACTCCATGATCAACTATATAAAAGGCCTAACAGGATCAAGAGGGCACAGTTCCTCTTGTCAATCTCTAGGCGTAGATCTTTGACAAAGGCCACAAGTGCAGTCTCCATGCTATACCCTGGATGAAAGCCGACTGAAATGAGTCCAGGAATCTGATAGCACTACGGTGAGTCTAAAGCTACTGGGCAACCACCCATTCAATAACGTTCCCTAAAAAGGGAAGGAAAGCTGTAGCTGGCTGGGGAGTCAGAGTCCAAAGAGGGTTTCTTGAGCAGGGGTCAGAAAATGGCAGTTCTGAGGGTCCAACAACCTACCCTCCCAAAGGGAGTCATTGACAACTCCAGCCAACAACAACCCCAATGTCTTCCAGCTGGCATTCACCAGCCAAGATGATCAAGGATCTAATTTGCAACTAGCTGCCCGCATCACCCCAAGCACACTCTCCGCATTGGTGGTCAATACTAATTGAAACTGATCCAAACGAACAGGACAAGGCTGAGCATCCACCGCCTGAAACTCTGACTCTGCACTTGAAATTTCAGCACCCAAGTCGTGGTGGATACGAGTGATTTTGTCCGCAAAATAGTTAATAAAATGTCACAGTGGGCAATAGATTATTCTGGTTCACGGGAGGAACCAGCCAGATTAACCAGGTCCTGCAGTTGCATCATCACCCAGAACAGGTCCACAAGACCATTCATCACCCAGAACAGGTCCACAAGACGGGACTTTGCTGATGCTATGATAATGTTATGATACATTATGGTATATTTACACAGACTAACAACTGAAGGCATCTGTTCTCTAGCTTTAACTCACATAACGGACTTGACTGACTCCTATGTCTGACAATTCCAACTTTCACATCTAGACCCTCAGAAAGCACTCCCTTTCTTAAAGATGTATTTACCACACCATGGAAATTAGGGCCAAAATTGCCCATTTGCTGCAGCCGCAGTCAGCCCCTGCTGCCCCCCCCATCACCATGGACTGGGTCCCAGGCATGTCCACTGCATGTGTTGGGGTCTGTGAGAAATATTGGGGGTTAAAGGTGGTTTATTGATAAAAAAAACATTTGGAAATCACTGGGATAAAGCATCTCTTAATGGTAGAACATTACCAAATTAGACACAAATGTAATGTTGCATCTATCCATCTTTCTACTCATGGGAGTAACCTTGGGCTAAAATTTATGGGGGGAAGCTCACCCACATACTCCCCACCACATAACCTTGGAATTTCAGGGGAAGGACTTTTGTGAGAGATGTGTCCCCCAACACTCATCCATCCACCCCCCCAAAAAGTTACATATTAAAGTCAATGGACGCTGATGCAAATATCTCTGAACAAAACAGATCAGGTTGCTGCTCAGTTGCAAGCTCTTTCCAAATACATTTTCCTGGGAGCTCTGAATGCTAACTGGATGTACTAAAGCCTTTCTAGAAGTCTTTCTAAAGCAATACATGCCAGTTATGCAGACTAACTGAATAAAAGACTTTTTAAAAAAAAACTAAAAAAAAAACTAGCAGAAATCTTTTAAACAACAGAACTCTTACCAAAACAAAGTAAAGTTCCTTTCTTAATACTGGCTGGAACTAAACTAGATTCCCTTGGAGAGTTCAGCAGGAGAAAACAAACTTCAAAACAGACTTCACACAACATCCCCTGGTGACACAGGCTTCATAAGAGCCGAGCGAGAGACAAGCAGCAACAACAACAAAAAAGGGAAGCCTACAAAGAAACTTTATAAAGTCTTCCAATGACAAAATTTCAGCGATTTGAGCCAAACAAGTGAATGACACCAAACGAGCCATCACGCTTCAGAAAATGACTGTTAAGAACAGCAACCCAAGGGCAGGGGAACTCGGCAAATGGAGACTAACTGTAGAAGGGACAGAAACTGCTCAAAGTCCTAACAATGAGTTCAAGCGCAGCGACAGCTGAATGGTAATGGATCCAAGGAAGTTTGGGGCCCATGTGAAATGGTTGTGTGGGCTTCTTGAGGAATGGTTGATGGACGCACACTGACATACCCATTAGAAAAAGGAAAATGTTACCATAACTAATTTTTGACATAAAGCTAAATGTATCCTCTTCAAGGGCTGAGGCTCCCCCTACTCCAGGATCTGTGGGCTAATATGTTGTTGTTTCCAGTTAACTCATGGGGCTCATATTCTGCAGCCCCCCTTTTGAATCATTATGGGACCTCCATAGCCTGGGGCTCCCCATATTTGCAGTTCTGCGGACCCATCTCTTATGGAAGTGCTTCTCACACTCATGTTGTCATTTCAAGTTGGTTCATGGATGTCATATACTGGGGCTAATGTGGGGGGGAGGGCACCACATAGAGCGCTGTGCAGTCCCATAGTCTGCACTTGCCTGGATCCAGCCCTGAAGTTGAGTGCAAGTCTGAGTGAATGGACAACAGTGGGGAGTGTAAATCCAAATATGACCTTGTAGGCCGGGGTCTGAAAATAGGTTTTTTTAGGAATTGTGGGGAAATAAATACCTGCAAGGGACATCCTACACCACGTTTTTGGGCTTGGAGACTCTGGTAGAACCCTTCTTAGTATGGCTGTAGCGCAGCTGTACTGGTCACCCATGCCTTAAGACACTGGCTTGGGAGCAGCCGAATATCAGCCTATAATAACTACCCAAGACTAGGGAGAGAATCTTCTACAAGCTGACCAACTGACCTTACCATGCAAAAAAAGTTACTTTGCACTAGAAGGCCAAAAAGCTGCTCAGCAGGGAACGGCACAGCTCCCCTCTGTGATGTTAAGTATTTAAAGTAAACTCGCACCATGCTGAGTAGCTTACATTTCTGCATACTCATCTGAGAGTTAGCTGCCGAGGTCAAAAAGTCATGCTGCACTACCTTGCTGTCCCTTTATCAGTAAAAGTGAGGCCAAAGCTCAACAGTTGCTTCTGGTATCTGTTGTCGCATAATGTGTTCATCTTCACAAAATAAAAACAAGATGCAACACATCCACCTTTTCCCAAGTACCAGTAACTTCTACCTCCACTGGTTTCCATTCAGGTCGTGACTTTATATTGTTGGTAGAAAACGTATGGAGTGAAATTCCACTAGCCACTAGAGAGAGGTTCTGCTAAGCTCATAAAAAGTTAAACAAGCTGAATAACTAGCATCTACAAAGGCAATTTTTTAATATACAAAAGAAGATTTTATATTACCTAGCGAATAACCTAAGAGCAGAAGAACGGCCATTTTGGGTCAGGCCGGTGGACCATCGAACCCAGAATCCTGTCTCCGATAGTGGCCATTCTTGGTTGCTTTGGAGAAGTAGCCAACTGGTCATAATGGTGTGATCCATTCCCCGCTGCTCACGCCCAGCTTCCAACATTGTAGTCAGAGATTGCATCCCACAGCCTTTAATAGCCATTTATGGAGCTATCCTCCAAGAACGTATGCAATTCTCCAAGAACTTATCCAATCCTTTTTAAAACCTGCCTATGCGACTGGACTTGACCACCTCCTCTTGCAACAAATTCCACGAGATAATTGTTTGTTGTGTGAAAACAATTAAGGGTGTGCAATTTGTTTAGTTACTAAAATGAATGAATCCCCATTCATTTTAGTAACTAAGGACACAAGAATGAATGAACGCAAATGAATGTGCTTTCATTTTTCGTCTGACAATAATTTATTTTTTTTTTAAAAAATCACTGCACATGTGTGAAATGGCCATTGGACCATTCTGCACACGTACGCCCTATTCCAAAGTGGCAGCTGTACCATTACTGCCGTTTTGTAAAAGGTTATGCATGTGCAGAACAGTCCAGCGGCCATTTCAATTAAAAACAATTTATTTTTTATTTTTTTGCATGTGGAAATGGTCATTTGATCGTTCTGCACTTGCGTGCCCTTTTCCAAAATGGCGGCAGCTGCATCACAACTGTTTTGTGTCATCTGCAAATTTGATCACCTTGTTCTCTTCTTCCTTTTCCAAGTCATTAATGAATATATTAAACAACACCAGTACCAATACAGACCCATGAGGGAACTCCACTGTTTGCTTCCCTCCATTGTGAATACTGCCCATTTAATCCTACCCTTTGTTTCCTAACCTTTAACCAGTTACTGATCCATGACAAANATCTTTTAAACAACAGAACTCTTACCAAAACAAAGTAAAGTTCCTTTCTTAATACTGGCTGGAACTAAACTAGATTCCCTTGGAGAGTTCAGCAGGAGAAAACAAACTTCAAAACAGACTTCACACAACATCCCCTGGTGACACAGGCTTCATAAGAGCCGAGCGAGAGACAAGCAGCAACAACAACAAAAAAGGGAAGCCTACAAAGAAACTTTATAAAGTCTTCCAATGACAAAATTTCAGCGATTTGAGCCAAACAAGTGAATGACACCAAACGAGCCATCACGCTTCAGAAAATGACTGTTAAGAACAGCAACCCAAGGGCAGGGGAACTCGGCAAATGGAGACTAACTGTAGAAGGGACAGAAACTGCTCAAAGTCCTAACAATGAGTTCAAGCGCAGCGACAGCTGAATGGTAATGGATCCAAGGAAGTTTGGGGCCCATGTGAAATGGTTGTGTGGGCTTCTTGAGGAATGGTTGATGGACGCACACTGACATACCCATTAGAAAAAGGAAAATGTTACCATAACTAATTTTTGACATAAAGCTAAATGTATCCTCTTCAAGGGCTGAGGCTCCCCCTACTCCAGGATCTGTGGGCTAATATGTTGTTGTTTCCAGTTAACTCATGGGGCTCATATTCTGCAGCCCCCCTTTTGAATCATTATGGGACCTCCATAGCCTGGGGCTCCCCATATTTGCAGTTCTGCGGACCCATCTCTTATCGAAGTGCTTCTCACACTCATGTTGTCATTTCAAGTTGGTTCATGGATGTCATATACTGGGGCTAATGTGGGGGGGAGGGCACCACATAGAGCGCTGTGCAGTCCCATAGTCTGCACTTGCCTGGATCCAGCCCTGAAGTTGAGTGCAAGTCTGAGTGAATGGACAACAGTGGGGAGTGTAAATCCAAATATGACCTTGTAGGCCGGGGTCTGAAAATAGGTTTTTTTAGGAATTGTGGGGAAATAAATACCTGCAAGGGACATCCTACACCACGTTTTTGGGCTTGGAGACTCTGGTAGAACCCTTCTTAGTATGGCTGTAGCGCAGCTGTACTGGTCACCCATGCCTTAAGACACTGGCTTGGGAGCAGCCGAATATCAACCTATAATAACTACCCAAGACTAGGGAGAGAATCTTCTACAAGCTGACCAACTGACCTTACCATGCAAAAAAAGTTACTTTGCACTAGAAGGCCAAAAAGCTGCTCAGCAGGGAACGGCACAGCTCCCCTCTGTGATGTTAAGTATTTAAAGTAAACTCGCACCATGCTGAGTAGCTTACATTTCTGCATACTCATCTGAGAGTTAGCTGCCGAGGTCAAAAAGTCATGCTGCACTACCTTGCTGTCCCTTTATCAGTAAAAGTGAGGCCAAAGCTCAACAGTTGCTTCTGGTATCTGTTGTCGCATAATGTGTTCATCTTCACAAAATAAAAACGATGCAACACATCCACCTTTTCCCAAGTACCAGTAACTTCTACCTCCACTGGTTTCCATTCAGGTCGTGACTTTATATTGTTGGTAGAAAACGTATGGAGTGAAATTCCACTAGCCACTAGAGAAAGGTTCTGCTAAGCTCATAAAAAGTTAAACAAGCTGAATAACTAGCATCTACAAAGGCAATTTTTTAATATACAAAAGAAGATTTTATATTACCTAGCGAATAACCTAAGAGCAGAAGAACGGCCATTTTGGGTCAGGCCGGTGGACCATCGAACCCAGAATCCTGTCTCCGATAGTGGCCATTCTTGGTTGCTTTGGAGAAGTAGCCAACTGGTCATAATGGTGTGATCCATTCCCCGCTGCTCACGCCCAGCTTCCAACATTGTAGTCAGAGATTGCATCCCACAGCCTTTAATAGCCATTTATGGAGCTATCCTCCAAGAACGTATGCAATTCTCCAAGAACTTATCCAATCCTTTTTAAAACCTGCCTATGCGACTGGACTTGACCACCTCCTCTGGCAACAAATTCCACGAGATAATTGTTTGTTGTGTGAAAACAATTAAGGGTGTGCAATTTGTTTAGTTACTAAAATGAATGAATCCCCATTCATTTTAGTAACTAAGGACACAAGAATGAATGAACGCAAATGAATGTGCTTTCATTTTTCGTCTGACAATAATTTAATTTTTTTTTAAAAAATCACTGCACATGTGTGAAATGGCCATTGGACCATTCTGCACACGTACGCCCTATTCCAAAGTGGCAGCTGTACCATTACTGCCGTTTTGTAAAAGGTTATGCATGTGCAGAACAGTCCAGCGGCCATTTCAATTAAAAACAATTTATTTTTTATTTTTTTGCATGTGGAAATGGTCATTTGATCGTTCTGCACTTGGGTGCCCTTTTCCAAAATGGCGGCAGCTGCATCACAACTGTTTTGTGTCATCTGCAAATTTGATCACCTCGTTCTCTACTTCCTTTTCCAAGTCATTAATGAATATATTAAACAACACCAGTACCAATACAGACCCATGAGGGAACTCCACTGTTTGCTTCCCTCCATTGTGAATACTGCCCATTTAATCCTACCCTTTGTTTCCTAACCTTTAACCAGTTACTGATCCATGACAAAACACTGCCTTCTATCCCATAACTACTTAGTTTTCTCAAGAGTCTCTGAGGGACCTTATCAAATGCTTTCTAAATTCCAGATACAGTATATCAGCTGGCTCACCCATATCCACATGCTTGTTCACACACTCAAAACATTCCAGTAGATTAGTGAGGCATGACTTCACTTTGCAAAAACCATATTAGCACTTCCCCATTATGTCATGTTTATCAATAATTCTGTTTTTCAAAACCATCTCCACAATTTTGCCCAGCACCAATGATAGGCTCTGTAGTTTCCAGGATCAACTCTGGACCCTTCCTTTAAAACTGGTGTTACATTTGCTACTCTCCAGTAGGACTGAAATGAGAATCAATTTGATTCTTGTAAGACTTTTGTGAGAATCAAAAACTCTTAGCAAGATATTGTCAGGATCTCGCTAACAGTTCAAGATTCTTGCAATAACTTTGCTTTTAAAAAAAGGAACTGTAGATATGCAAAATGGCCACCAGGCCATTCTGCACATGCACAGATTTTTTCCAAAATGACGGCGATGCTGACAGTGCCATTTGGGAAAAGGACTGTTCATGCTCAGAATGGTCCAGTGGCCATTTTGCATATGCACATTTTTTTTCCTCCTCATCGAGCTGATGGGCCGTGGGTGCTCACGGAAAGACAGAGAGACAGACACGGGTGGTGGAGGTAGGAGAAGAGAGAAGAGACAGAAAGACAGACATGGGACGTGGCATACACTGCTGTGGTATGCAGATCAAGAAAAAAATCTTGTCAAGAAAGTCTCAAGAATGGAAGCTTTTCTGGATTCTCATTTTTTCTCTCAATTCTCATCGAGAAAAAAATGAGATCGAGTTTCAGGTACAGAAGCAGATTTTAGCAATAGGTTACAAATTACCAATGGTAGTTCTGTAATTTCATATTTTGAGTTCCTTCAGAAATCTTGGGTGAATACCATCAGCTCCTGGTGACTTGTTACTATTTGAGGTGTTGGACTTTGACCTGGGAGAACCAGTGTTCAAATCCCATCTTAGCCATCAACACATTGGTAGCCTTGGGCAAGTTATCATCTCTCAGGGTCAGCTCTCCATTTGTAAATTGGGAACAGTAATGACCTAGCCTCAGAGGTGAAATAGCTAAGGATTGTAAAGTACTTTGAACAATGACAGTGCTGTAAAAGAAAATAATATAGAGAAAGGCCCATAGTTATTAATTGAAGCACACAAAACTTTGGTTTTCTGTTAGCTTTATTTTAAATGGACTTCTGGCTGAATATAGGAGTAGTGCCAGTAGATTTGGGTCTTATTCCTGGCTTTTACACAGACTTTAGTGTGTTTCAGTTATTCAGTCTGTAAAAGCTGACTGAGGTTATTGAGCATGGGGTTTAATCATCTTAGCTTCACGGCACGAGTGTTTGTAAAGTTCTACAAGCTGAGGTATAGCGATACAAAAACTCTTACTCTATAGGAAACAATCCTTTGAGAATGTTTTCAACATGTTTCACTTGCTGGTCTTATCTATCCAGCTTCTTAAGGGTGAACATCATTGTGATTCCTTTTTTTTTCTCATTGTTAAGTGACACTTTAGCATCCATCACAGGTGTAGCAATTGAACACTCTGAGGCATGTTGGTTTTTTAAGATGATATACTTTTCAGGTCTTTGAAGTTACTGAGTTTTTCTTTATGACCCCAGAGGTGTGTAGTGCCTCACTATATTATCATGTTTTATTGCCTAAAAAACCATTTTTGTATTTGTGAAGATAATTTGCATATTAATCCCTATGAATGATTATCTGAATCCATTATTGCTGCTACTAAATTTATATCTTTGTTTTTTGCACTTTGGTATTTCAGTCACTTTGTTCATTTTAGGTACTTCATTCATTTTGGCAGTACTGTTTGGTGGGTTTTCCAAATGTTTGGTTGTGGTTGGTCCAAATGCAGCAATTCATCATATCAGGAATGAGTAATTATCAAGTCACAAGTAATTTCAACATCAGGAACTGGGATCAATTTCCCATTGATTTCCTGATTCCGATACAATTTCCGGATTCTCACAGTACTGCAAGATACCGTTAGAGATGTGCGACCTCCCAGGGGTTTCGGGGTTCGGCCCGTTCAGGGTTTGGCTGAACCCGAAACCGTTTGGTTCGGCCCATTTGGACCAAACCTGTTTGGGGGGCCGAACCTGTTCGGGCAGGGGGGCAGTTTTCCCTCCCCCCTCCAGGCTGTACAGGTGGAAGGGGCACCGGGGAGCACCTCCCCCACACCCTGCCGAGCCCGGGGATTTTTATTTTTTTTAACTCTCCCACCCCAGGGATTGCCCTACCTGGTGGTGCCAGGGCTCTGGCCCAGGGTCCGACAGCGGTGGTGGCAGCGGTGGCAGGTCTGGCAGCGGTGGCGCTCCGGAGCACTTCATGCTGCTACTAGGCCTTCCACTCCAGGTCAAACCAGAAGACCTAGTAGCAGCCTGAAGCACTCCGGAGCACCAGATGTGCCCCTGCTGCCACCACCGGACCCAGCACCAGGGCCCCGGCACCATCAGGTAGGTCAGGGTCCGGGTCTGGCAGCGGCGGTGGCAACAATGGCGGGTCCGGCAGGTCTGGAGGCGACGGTGCTCTGGAGCGTTTCAGGCCACTACTAGGTCTTCCGGTTTGACCCGGACGGCCTAGTAGCAGCCTGAAGCACTCTGGAGCGCCACTACCGCCGCTGCCGCTGCCAGACCCAGGTCCAGAGCCCCAGCACCACCAGGTAGGGCGATCCCTGGGGTGGGGTGGTTAAAAAAACAACACCCAGGCTAGGCGGGGGGGGGAGAGGTGCTCCCCGGCTCCCCTTTCACCCGCGCAGCCTGGAGGGGGAGGGGAAACCGGGTTCCTCCCTTCCCCCCTTCCCCCTCCCAAATGCATTCGGAACCCGAACTTTGTTCTGTCAGTTCAGGCGGGGGTCGGTTTGGATTTGGGATGTTCGCAAAGGGCCGAACACCCCTAGTTCGGGCCAAACCATGAACTTCTGAACCCCGTTTGCACATACCTAGATACCATCCTGATTTACTGATTTTCTACATGCCATTTACTGTGTACCGTTCATTTACCACTTACCACATTGCTGAGAGTACTGTTTTATTTTTGAGTTTGTTGTTTCCACATTTCTGAGCTGATCACTGTATGAATAGCTCATTCCTTAATCCTCCCCCAGTGCTCCTTATCCTCCACTCAAATGTCTCCCATCAGAATTGTTGTTGTTTTGTGTTCCCTTTGCTTTGACCAATCTGCAGCTGGTTTGCAGGTTTGTAAAGGAATGTGTATGAGCCAATGAGTGACAAGGAAGTACAAAGGAAAATGGAGTGCATGAAATGCAGCATTGTTTTGGTATTACCTCTCAGGATTTGAAATGACAGCAAAGTGGTAAACAGTAAAGAAATAAATGAGATCCTGATAAGTGTAAAGTTGGTAAATCAAGAAATGAAATGTTGGTCGAGACATTTTTGAGTACCAAAAGGTTCTCAATTCAACCAAGATGGTATCGGGAACCGTGATTTCGATGAGATTTCCCATTTTCGGCAATATCTCATTTCAGCTCTAAAAAAATGAGCAAACAAGGGCAAAATTATGTACTTTCTAGGCCAGATCCTCAGCTGGTGTAATAGTTAATGTGGCTATCTGGAGCTGGAAGTGACCAGCCCAATCATTCATTCTTCTTTTGCCTTGGCAATTTGTTCCATATAGCCAGGGGTGCTTTTCTTACCAACTTTCTTTGATGTGAGCTGTAGGATTCCACTTCAGTACAACAATTGGTTGAGTCCCTGCTTTGTGGGATGCCTACAAAAATCTTTAAAAGTGCTAGGCAACTGACAGGCAGAGATGGCTGCTTACAAAGCACACAAATATTGCCTCATTGTTTTCTGGTGCTCCAGCTGCTCCCTCTTATCTTCTGCTCTCTCTTATCTTACACAAAGACTGCCTCCATGCACTCTGCTACCATGGACCAGCCCTGCAAACAACTCATATGGGTAGCCATTCTCCTCCACCCCGCCTGGCAACACCCCCCACACCCAGCCCTGCCCACTCCTCATCCTCTGCCATGACATCTAGCTGCAGACACCATGGAAACATGAAGCTCCAGCAGCCAGTAACCCCTTCCTGCCCAGGAGTCGCTGCAGACGCTGGCAGTCCCAGCAGTCAGCAATGGAGGCACATACTGGGTGGGGCACACAGGAATCTTCTGTCCAAGCTGCTGTCCTCCATGGCCTTGGCTCTTCTCTCATGCTTTGCAGGGGTGGGGGGTTGTTGTGCTTTGAGCCAATGCAGTGCTATATTTCTTACACATGACCTTTAAGAGCTCTGCAGAGAGCTCCTGTCAGGGCTGTGGGCAGGACCAGGAAGGCAGCCGGCTGTGGGTCTGTCTGCTGATGTGGGTGGGCATCCCAGTTCATATGGGCGAGGGATGTGTGGCTGCCTGTCCCCATGCACTTTTTTGCCTTCCCCCACACGGTGCACCTGAGACTTTTGGCAATGCTCATAGCTGAGTGGCTATGAGTGGGTGCTATGTGCATCACAGGAATGCACTTCTCCCTGCACCACCTTCACAAAGGCATTTGGATGAGTGGCTGATGGGTGGCCATCTGTGGGTGAAAACAGACATGACGCTAACCACCCTTGGTGATCATTTATGCATGTTTCAGGGCTGCACGGGGCACCAATACAGCCCTGCAACATGCATAAATAACCACCAAGGGTGGTTACCGTCATGTCTGTTTTCACCCTGTGTGTGGTAGCATTGTGTTTAAAAAAAAAACAAGTTCCCTTGTTTCTCAGAATGACCCCAGAGGTGTGTATTTTCTTGTAACTATGGGACTATTCTGGAGTAAGTAGTTTAAGGATTATTCCTGTAGCTTTTGTCATGTAAAGCTCAATTTCTATCCAGTTCAAGAGATGAGACCGCTGACTGTTAGGGGGTCAAAGTGAATAGCAGGGAATGCATCACCTCATTATGACCCGTTATGTACTTCTCTGAAGCAATCAAAGCTGGTCATTGTTGGAGACCGAATACTGGTCGAGATGGACCATTGGTCTAACCCACAATGACATTTCTGATGTTCATGAACTCTAAAATAAAATGGCTAACCAGTTAGTAGTCATGGAGTCTTGGGCTTATCTGTCCTTTCAGAATGAAACTCAGCTTATTACTGTGTATATCATTTCTTTAGCACTTTTAGTAATCAAAGTGCTCTACAACTCTTGTCTTCTTCACCCTCACAACAGTCTTGCAAGGGAAGTTTTTTATTACTCCCATTTTACAGATGCGGAACTGAGGCAAAAGAAATAGTGACTTCACAAGCCGTTCAGTGAGTTCATGGCTAAAACAGGATTTGAACTTTGGTCTCACAGGCCCAAATCCATCACCTTATCCACCAGGGCCCAATGAACGGAGATGTGTGGAACGTACCTCTTTGTATAAGACATGTTCTTTTATGGATTGCTTTCTGTGAAAAAATGCACGTTAGCTCCATTACTATCAATAAGGGATTTGGGGCACCTTAGTCTACAAAAAAGATGAATAGTTTGCCACCATCTTGCAAATATTGTTACATCTAGTAGGTGCTGTGGATGAAAAAAAACACGCCTGTGCAGCGGGCCCAGACACAGACTACACTCTACTTAAAGCATGCTTGGGCCTTTCTTTGACAGCTGTGATGTCCTTTCGGTAAATGCCAAACAAAGAGGACACTGAGGCATCTACCATTCAAAGAAGCAGTAGTTCAGAGTTAGGTCAATCAGTCAAAATTACCTGAGACCCCTACCTGTAAGCTTTCAAATGCTCCTCTGGGCATACTCTTTGGAATCAGTTTGACCTGTCTCCATTATTAATACACTTTATCTGTCAAGTATCTTCTCTTTGCTGTTGACATGCATGCAGAATTTTTATTGCATTCAATAAACCTGACAAATAGTACCGTTAAGGTGAATGAATTACTGAATGCCAAAATAGTGAAATGCTAAAGTGACCAAAGTGCAAAAATACCAATATAAAATATGAAATACCAATACAAAATGAAAATCTGACCTACCAATACAAAGATTTAAACCCACAAATAAGCCTTGGGGTGAACACCACTTTGGGTAAAAAAACACAAGTAACACTGGGCTGCTGAGGCCTGGGTAGGCAGAACGTGTGCCGGGCTGGAGTGTAAAACACACATGTGCCTGGCTCTCCTGCACAGCCCAGGAGCAAGGAGAACAGAGAACGTACGGCTGGCCGTCCCTGTCTCTGCCCCCATGCTGCACCCAGCACCCCACCCCCAGTGTGACAGACAGCCATGGTGTCCAATGAAGGTCAGCCGTGGCTGCCTGTTATGGCAGAGCCTGCCCGGACTGACAGAGCAGCCCAGAAACAAACATGCGGGCTCTAGGGCGGCCTACTTTGGCCCAATCGGGCAGATCCTAGCCTGAGGTTTCTGGGATCACAGCCAGGGCTAGCCATCACCCTGACCCAGGATACCCCCGGTCAAACATCTGGCGACACCAGCACACACATGCAGGGTCCATGCACAAGAATGTCATAGTGGGCCAAATCGGTCTGCTGCCACGTTTGTTTTTACCGTTTGTATCTGCTTGGTTAACACACATTGGAATATACAAAATTTGTTGGATTTTGAATTCACTTTGGATATTAGTATCAGCTCTAGTAAAATACCTCTCAAGTCTTATACATGATTTTATTTTTGTAAAAAAAATAGGATGTTATTCACATGCCTTTTGCATCCCTCACTGCAGACAAACATGCTGAACTTGCATGCAGCCATATGCATGTAAGAATGACTGGCAGGAACAATATTCCTTGAGAAACCGGGGAGGTAAGCTATGCACAACGTGCCTTGTGAAAAATGTATACATCAGGAAAGCTGTGCAGTCACACTGTGACCTGCATGTGGATGGGAGCAAAAAGTAAGATGTATGCGTAGGTTAAGGTTATTTTATTTTTGTTCCCATGAAAAATCGGACTGCATGAGCCCTCGCTAGATCGTGCTATTCAGGATGTCTCCCTCCCTTACTCCTCCCCCCCCCCCCACCAATAGCCACCATTTTGCTGCATTCGTAGAGTAGCAGGGAAATGGTGCCAGACGGGGAAACAGAGAGGCTATGCAATATATACCCTGCTCTTTGCTGTATAGCTTGCAATCAATCTCTGCTCTCCTCTGCCTCCAAATGTGTTATCCACCATTTGCTTCTGTACACGTAACCAAAGAAAGAAAAACAAGGATATGAAGAAAGGGCAGAAGAGGAGTTAATTTAAAAAAAAAAAAAAAAAAGAAGTGTGTCTCATTTGGGAAAGTATATTTTTATTAAGTAGCTCAAATGTAGAATATGTCCCAAATGCCAATGTGGTTTGGATTATGTTTTGTCTCTGTCTTTTAAAATATACAGCAGTCAAGAGAAATTAATGTAAATGCACAGGGTTGAGGGTTTGTTTTTTTTAATGGGTGGAGTGAATGCCCTTTGCTTATCTGAAGAGAATTTTCTCTTTTTTTTTTCTCCCTTCCCTCCCCGCTGCTCCCCTTACAGGCCCCCTACTTATCTCTTTCTCTCTCCCTCTCTGTCATGCTGCATTCTTTAAGCTTCTGTTGTACCCTTCAGGGCTCTATTCTTGCTAGGGCTAGATTCATCTCCTCCCCTAGTTCCCCTCATACAGGGCATGTCTATGTGAAGAAAAAGGTGAGTTTTTGACATGCGTTCTATATGCTTTTAACACTGTTAGCTGATGTGCTACAATCCTGGTGTAATTAACAGGCTAAACACTTCTTAGCCTTCCAATGTGAGATACAAGGGGAATGGTTAGCTGATGTGTAAACGCACCTTATCCTGCTTATACAAGGATTTTTTAAATACAAAACTTTTAATTAAGATACTGTTATAGCAAAACCTCAAAAATAAAGTATTTCCATTGTTTTTGTGAGCATATGTGTTAGGCTAGCCAAACCAGAGTTGTTTTGCTTTACATCACTAGTAAAAATATATGTTTGTTTATTTATTTGCAGCATTAGCTTTTCGCCATAGCCTAACATTCAACATTTTTACATGTTTGCATTTTTACATCAAGTCTACAACATAAATACATGAATACATACTTTTGAGTTCAGCTATTAGCAGGGGGGCACAAAGTCCATACCATATTAAACCCTCTTCTCAATTTGTTACAAACATAACACTTTCAATATATATACTACACCCTTTAACTGGCTATGACAAATGTCAATCCTTTTTAGTATATGTTTGTTTGTAAAGCAACTTCACCCTATTGGGTGACATTTGAGAGAATTGTTAAAGGGTGTACATCGCTAGTATTTGCAGAAACTGGCTAAAAAGTCCAGCTTGCTGACTGGATTGCACCTGTTCTCTGAATCTGATGGAACAGAGGACCAAATTTCCAGATACATGATTTGGGAGCACTCTTTACCTGTGCATAGGGCAGGATTGTTTTACCCGGGCCAAAACATTCTGTATTTTCTTACCGAACTGAAAAGACTTTGCAGCCCCAAATTTGCAAACTGAATTTGGATATTAATTTCCAAATGTGAAACTCCATTTCAAAATCGTTGCAGCTGTGAAGTGCATCAGTGTGTTGTTCTGTATGTTTGTTAGTTTGCAGCTTTGGTGTTTGGAAGTTTTCTCCTTTGTGTCTTCAGCTCTTCATTCATCCCTCTTACCTTTATTGCATGACGCAAATGGTCCAATCAGTACTTGGCACAAATACACAAATAAAATAGGTCCACTAGGTAATAAAGGACGAAACAGTTAATTGACAAACATCCAGGAAGATGCAAAATGGTCATGTGGGCCCCCTCCTAATAACACAGGAATGTTTAAGGGACACACACTGACTCATTCATTAGAAAAGGGAAGATGGTAGCATCATGGGCCAGTCACCTTGGGCCAGTCACATTCTCTACGTCTAACCTACCTTACAGGGTTGTTGTGAGGATTAAAAAGTTACTTCTATGTGAAGCACTCAGAGTGCCATGGCTTGGGGGATACTATATACAAATTTATTATTATTATTATTATTTTATTATATTGATTGATTCAGTTGAACATAACATCCCCTTCAGGGGTCAGAGTTTTCTCCATTACAAACCTGTATGCTATGCATTTGTGGTTCTGGGAGCCCATTTTTACCCCAGAGCTTTTCCCACTCAAGTTGTCATTTGAAGTTTGCCCATACACCCCTGCAAAGCCCTCCCGAGCACAAGTGACTCTGTGTGGTCACACCATTTGCAATTGCCTGTATCCAGCCCTGCAAATACATGAAACTAAACACTCTGCAATTTTATTTTATTTTAAAAAGAAGAATAGTTTGGAATCCAATGTCCAAACTCATTTTGCAATTGCAAGTTCAAATGCATTGATTTCAATGAATTCAAAATTTGTTTCCAATATTGATTTCAACTCTAATTTCTTATACCACAGCTTCATAGGAGGCTGGGTCACCGTTCTCCAATATTTTGGAACACACGGTGCGTATTCACACCAGATCACAGAAGATAGGGGCCCACTGCTGCCCCAGCCCAGGTAGGTGGCTGGCCCGGATGTGGTCCCCCAGATGATCCCGGGCCAATGGCTGCCAGGTGGGCCAACACGGACCATACCGGGCCAGCACATTTGTTTGCGACATCACCCCCCACCCGGGATTAGGGACAGACATGGCTGCCAGCCTTCATGGCCCATGATTGGCCAGCATGGCTGCCTATCCTGGTGGGGTGTGGGGGTGTGCAATTGTTCTCTTCCCCGGGTGAGGTGGGTGAGGACTTGCCAGCCAGCTCGGTCAGGCACATGTCTGTTCAGTGCCCCGACCTGACCCGGGCATGGGCAGCTCCTCCTCCTCCGGCGCTAGGTGGGAATGTGCCCTGGTGTGTAAGATGGAATGGGTCCCCTGCTGGGGCATGCCACTCCAGTGTACCTATGCACTCTCTATGCAGGTGGGCCCCAGTGCGGCTGCACCAGCTGCACCTGTTATAGCTACACCCCTTGCAGAACCTGCCTATAACTGATTGTACAGTGCCAGGTACACAATATAAATACTTGAATAAAATAATAATTATAAATAAATAGAAAAAATATCCTTCACGGTTGTGGTTGCAATGGGAGATTCTTCTATAGTGCTTATAGGCATAACAGAAAAGATTCTTTTTGTTTACAGGAGGATGATATAGCATGAAAAATAAGTAAACGCCAATATATATTCAAGAGTTAAACTATGGCCCTTTTCTAATGGGTGCAGGTGCATGGGGGAAAGGGTGGGCAGCACGGTTGGTTGGGCGGTGCATGGGGGTGCGTTCCCATGGACCCCCACCCACTTCCACCCGTCTCCACGCATGGAGCACCTGCCATTGGCACCCGTTGCTCCGTGCATGGGTGATGGGTGGAGGTGGGTGGAGCGCGGGAGCGTGCATGCCCCACCGCCCACGGTGTTCCCACGGGCGTTCCATGTGAAAACGGCCTATGACTTATAGCTCATGGACACAGTACTCAAAACACTTACTCTGGACTAATCCCATTAAAATCAATGGGACTACTCTCCATTTTTGTGAATTCAGAGCCGGACTTAGGATTTTTGCGGCCCTACGCGCTTCTGAGGCGGCTGCCCCTGAAGCCATGCTCCAGAAACCACACACCCCAGCCGTGTCCCACAGACCATGCCACTCCCCAAGCCACGCCAGGCTCCCCTTTTGGGGGAGGGGGAGAAACAAAGAAAATGAAAATAAAATAAAATAAATAGAAAATAAAATAATAATTAAAAAAATCCTACTCACCCAAAGTGGGATCATTCTCCGCTTCTGCCCAGAAACTGGGCCTGTCACCCATGACACCACCCTGGCTCCTGGATGACTGGGGCTGTGAGAAGAGCTCGGCTGGTTGTGGGGGCAGGCTAGGGGCGGGGAGTGAGCAGGCTGGGAAAACATCCCCGGTGGGCCAGGGAGCAAGTGGGCAGGCTGGGGTGTGAGTACACTGTATGGCCCGCAGCACGGTGGCCGGCTTCCCTGTGCACATCTCAGACATGCGCACACAAGCCGCCATATTTGCTCTTTCCATGTACAGAGAGCAAACGTGGTGGGAACTAGTGTGTGCATGCTTGAGGCGCGTGCAGAGAAGGTGGCTGCTGCAGTCACCTGGACAGCTGAGTCGATCCTGCTGCAGCTGTGCAGGCGGCTGTGGCAGCGGGCAGCTTTGTGAGGGATTTTTTTGCCACCCCTCCAAATCTGCTGCCCAAGGCAACTGCCTAGGTTGCCTGATCCTACATCTGTCCCTGTTTGAATTAGAAAGGGATCTGCCAAATGGCTGATTTCCAAAGACCACTCAATCATCAGGTTATTCCACCTGTCTTTTAGGAGAATGTCTTTTGCAAAATTGAATTTGCTTGCTTAACTTGTGATATAGAAGCATCAACCAAAGTCACACACAAAACCCTAACTTGGACAGATTTAAATTTCCCTTCAGATGACTTGCAAAAAGGCACTAGGACGTATAACTGCAATCCGTAAAGCAAAGGGCTCATACAGTGGAGGGCTTTTATAAGCGTTTTGGTTTAAAAAATAAATGTGGATGGAAAATTTTAACTCGCCCTACTCTATAGTTATAATGGGCCTATTACATCCAATTTAATTTTTAATTCTTCATTGTTTTGCATTGGGGACTTCTGCTTTGAAATATGAGTGATCGTAGTAGCCGAAATTTTGCACATGCTACTGTGTATATCCACCTAGTCTGTCTGTCTTACAGTGCATATATATTTTGTCTGCAAGGGGATGAATCCATCTTTTGCAAGTCTCTAGAACACTGTAGAAAATTTCCATTCCCAAGCTAAACTCCTTGGTGGATACTCCTTTTGGGTAGGAACAGATATTGACTGAACTAACAAGACGCATGATTATACCATACATAGTAGAGAATCAAGTCATGCTGAAATGTTAGAATGCACATCTGGAACTGATAGGGAAGGTGTGACTGAAAAGCCAGAGATATACCACTGTGTAGTGAAAACTGAGCATATACACTACATCAGATTCACTTGTTGAGGTAAAAGAGGAGTAAATAATTAATTGCCTGATTCTCAGCTTTGGCAAGGTCTCCTTTGCACCTGGGAATAGACCTAATGGGAGAGTAGGTCATGATGAAACTACCTGCTCTCCTTTATGTCTCTTGTCAGAGGAACCTAGTTTTAATTCCTGTTGGTGCTGCTAGTGTAGTGGCAGTGGTGTAGCTAAGGTCTTGCAGATGGGGCCACTGTTATGACCCTGCTTTAGGAGGATGGTAGCACCTGTATTTTATTTTAATTTTTACAATAGGTAGATGGAAAATGTTTGATTTTTAATTATGAAAATAAAAGGAAGGCAAATGACTTACAATTTGCCTTCAGAGGCCTTGCAAAAGATACCAGGATATATAATTGCACCAGTAACGCAAAGTGTTTTTACTTTGTATGTAGCCACTGGGCACTACAAATCTAAAAACCTGACTTCTCATGTATGTTCCGTCTTGTCATCTGAGACCAGCCTTGTGCTAATTCCATTATTTTATTCTATTTTATTTTATTTTATTTTATTAAACCATTTGATATCCTGCCCCTCCTGCCAAAGGCAGCTTGGGGCGGCTTACAATATATAAAAATACATCAACAACATAAAACATCTAAAATAGGGGGAAGAGGAAAAGGGGGAAACATTACCCCTGCCCTGGGAAAGAGGAGGGAGGGGGGGAAATACCCCACCCTTAACACCCCCTATAAAACTAAAAACTCACCCTTGCGCATCTCCCTCGCCAAAGGCCTGGCAGAAAAGCCAGGTCTTGCATTGACGTAGAACAGAGGAGAGGTCCGGGGCCACCCAGGCCTCTGCCCGGACGGAGTTCCACAGTCTCAGCGCAGCTCCATAGTCACCCCCCGGGATACCCAGGGGACTTCGAGAAGGGCCCTCCTGGTCGACCGCAGGGGCCAATTCAGAGCATGAGGAGTAAGGCGATCCCACAGATATATGGGGCCCAAGCCGTATAGGGCTTTATAGGTAAGAACCAGCACCTTGAATTGGGCCCAGAAGACTATAAGCAGCCAGTGCAGAGAATGGAGCACTGGTATAATATGCTTACAGAAACCCGTCCCCCTAAGGAGATGAGCTGCTGCATTCTGCACCAGCTGCAGTCTCCGAACTGTCACTATGAGCAGCCCCACGTAGAGCATTACAATAGTCCAGTCTTGATATGAAAGTGTGGATGATAGTGGCCAGGTCGGAGTCTGAGATGTACGGCCAAAGCCGATGCACCAGGTGTAGCTGGCAGAGTGCGCTCCTTGCCACAGCTCCAACCTGGGCATCTAGATGAAGCTGCGCATCAAGGAGCACTCCTGGACTCCAAACCTGGGGAACCAGCGGGGGGGAGGGGGCTAAACCCCACCAATGTCAGGGGATGCCACACCCACCACCTTCCCCACTAGCATCACCTCCGTCTTGTCGGGATTCAACTTCAGTCGGCTCACCCTCATCCAGTCCCCCACAGCCACCAGACATCATGTAAGCACCAAGACTGCAGGGTCTGGGTCGGATGAAAAAGAGAGATAGAGTTGAGTGTCATCAGCATATTGATGACAACAAACTCAAGAGCTCCTCACGACCTCGCCCAATGGCTGCATATACATGTTGAACAGGAGAGAGAACAGAATGGAACCCTGCAGGACTCCATACAAGAGGTCCCAGGGAGATGAAAAATGATCCCTGAGCACCACTCGCTGAGTTCTTCCAGCCAGGAATGAGCAGAACCATTTGAGAACAGTACCACCCACCCCAGCACAGTCCTGTAGCTGAGTCGCCAACATCTCATGGTCAACGGTATCAAAAAGTAGCCGACAGATCTAGTATAATCAGCAGGGTCGAATGACCCTGATCTAATTCACGGCAAAGGTCGTCGACCAAAGCCACAAGCACAGTCTAAGTGCCATAGCCCGGATTAAAGCTGGACTATGAGGGATCTAAAAAACTGAGTCAATTCAGATGCTTTTGTAACTGCCGAGCTACTACCCATTCAACAGCATTCCCTAAAAAGGGGTGGTTAGAGACAGGCCAATAACTGGTCAGGGAGTCAACGTCCAGAGATGGGGCTGGACCACTACCTCTTTAAGGCAGCTCGGCACCCTGCCCTCCCAAAGGAAGGCATTGACCCACCCCCACCAGCAATGCCCCCTCAGCATCTCCTGGCTGGCCCTAACCAGCCAGGACAGGTACGAGTCCAGTTCACAAGAGGTGGCTTTGACCGTCCCAAGAACATCCTCCCTATCAGTGAGTGAGACCCACTGAAACCGATCCCACAAAGTAGGACAAAGTGAGGCTTCCATAACCTCTGGTTCTCCTATTGTAATAAGTGCAGCATTGAAGTCGTGGTGAATGTGAGCAATTTTATCAGCAAAGTAGTCAACAAACATGTTATAGTGGGCACTGGAAGATTGCAGTTCCAGGTGAAGGGAGGCCAGACCAACCAGCCCCCTCACTACCCAAAAAAGCTCCGCTGGCTGAGACATTGCTGATGCTATGAGGGAAGCAAAGAACTCCTTCTTTGCTGCCTGCACAGCCACGGCATAGGCTCGCAAACTGGCTCTGTGTTGCAATCTGTCAGCTTCATCATGAGAACAGTGCCACCATTATTCTAACCACCACCCTTCTTGCTTCAGTAACAGCAGATCCTCAGTGAACCAAGGAAGCCTGAAGTTCTGATGCCTAGGAGCCATCCGGTCAATGGCCTCAGTCAGTAAGAAGTTCCAAATTGCAACGAGGTCATAGAGCGGCCGGCTGTCAAGATCAGAGGGTAATTCTCCCAGGGCATTTTGGAACCTCTCCGGTTCCATCAGTCTCTGGGGGCAAACCAACCAAACTGATTCCACACCCCTCCTGCGGCAGACGTGCACCAGGAGACACGCCCTCAGGAGGTAATGATCCATCCATGAGAAGGGCACTCTTGACACCTCCCCCACCAATGGATCACCTGCCTCAAGGCCAGTGCAGAAAATCAGGTCCAGGGTATGTCCTCCATCATGTGTTGGGCTGATGACTACCTGAGACAAGTTCATAGTTGCCATGATGGCCATGAACCCACGCTCCACTCCTCCAAGACTGGCGTTGACATGAATATTGAAGTCCCCCAAGACTAATGTCTTTGGGGACTGCAATACCACCTCCGACACCAGCTCTGCCAGAGCATGGAGGGATGTTGCTGTACAGGTAGGTGCATGGTATACTAGCAGCACTCCTAATTTGTCTCTCACCAAATCAGTCACAAGATGGAGACCCTCAATACCCGACATAAGCTGCACTGGATCCCTCCTAATGGACCATGAGTCCCTAAAAACAATGGCTACACCTCCCCTCCCACCCCGTCCCTCTGACCATGGCTGATGCTGCATAGACTACCCAGCTGGAACAAGTTCAGCCAGAATGACCCCGACTCAGTATCCAGCCAGGTCTCCATGATACACACGAGGTCGGCTGTATGATCCAGGATTAGTTCCTGGATAGTCGTTGACTTATGAACAACCGACCTTGCATTTAACAGCAGCAGCTCCAGGACAGGGGTCTCCTGGCAACAAGAGTGTGGTGCTAAGGTCCACAGTGAGACATTCTTGGGGGCTGCTGCTCCACTGTTCTTGAACTCTCTTCCCTTGTAAGTTTGTCAAAGTCCACGCCTGAGCACCTTCTTTATTTGACTAGGCTTTTGGTGAATAAGGATAAACTCTGGCAGTGGGTTTTTAGCATGTCATATTTTATATTAGATTTTATTTATTTTATATTTCTGGTGTTTCTTTTATTTATATATATATAAATATATATAAATATATATATAATATACATACTAGCAGCACTCCTATATATATAAATATATAAATAAAAAACAGGGGCCCTGGTTATATGTCCCAGTGCCTTTTGCAAGGCATCTGAAGGCAAATTGAAATCTGCACAAGTTAGGGTTTTCCATGGAACTTTGGTTGATCCTTTCGTTTATAGTTAGTTGTGTATAAAATACTGGTCGCCATGAGCACATTACACCAGTGCTCCAGTCTCTGCACTGGCTGCTTATAGTCTTCCAAGCCCAATTCAAGGTGTTGGTTTTGACCTATAAAGCCCTGTATGGACTGGGCCCTGCCTATCTGCGAAATCGCCTCACACCCCGGGTCCTGGATTGGACCCTGCAGTTGACTGGGTTGGCTTACAACCAAATATCTTGGATGACAACAATGAGGAGGGCGTACACGGTTACATAAGAACATAAGAAGTGCCATACTGGGTCAGACCAATGGTCCATCTAGCCCAGCATCCTGTCTCCGACAGTGGCCAATCACAGTGGCTTGGGAGAAGCACCCAACAGGTCACAATGGGGGATCCATTCCCTGTATTTTCCCCCCAGCTTCCATCCTGTTTCCTGATCCTGTCTGGATAATAGCTCCTAATGGACCTATCTTCCAGAAACTTGGTGCAGTTGCCACACCAAGGCTGTAGAACTCCCTCCCAATGGAGGTCTGCCTGGCCCCAAACCTTCCCGCTTTCTGGAGATAGTGTGGGACCTGACTATTCTGCCAGGCTTTTGGTGAGGGAGACTGGTGATTGGGGGGGAGGGGGGGCTGGGAAGAGGGGGAAGAAGGATTTATTTTTATCTCTGCCGTAGGGGTATTTTAATCTTTCTTTAATTTGACATATATATTTTTGTACTTTTTAATGTTATTGTTTATCTTTATGATTTTAATATGTTGTAAGCCGTCCTGAGCTGCAGTAGCATATTTTGTTTTTGATAGTTATTTATACATAACTATAAACAGAAGCATTAACCAAAGTCGCATGCAAAACCCTCACTTGTGAAGATTTAAATCTGCCTTCCGATGTCTTGCAAAAGGCACTAGGACATATACGTTATCCAGTGGATTCTGCATTTCCACCATTGCTGTCCCTGGGGAAAATGCAGAATAGAAAATGCTCATACAGTGGAGGAATTTGTTGTGCGCACCTTGTTATATTTATTTATAGTTAAATAAGTATATTTCATTTAATATATTAAATATAACACGTTATATCTAATGTGCTGGAGCCCACCCTGAGACTTAGACATAGGGCAGGCTATAAGTCCAAATAAAGAAATAAATAGGGACAGGAAGGAAGCAGCAACAACCACTGAAGTGGGGCCACAGCTCCCTCTTCCTCCCCAAACCTCTCTTTAATGACACCACTGGCTAATGGGGACTGTAGAAGAAAGGTATTAAGTCGGTGGTCCATCCCGTTTCACCACCCAAGCCACACCTCGTTTTCCTTGCCCTCTCTTGAGGCTGCTTTAACCCATATCTCTCTATTAAATTGGAGAGAAATTCAGCTTTCTGTCATTTCTCCTGGGTGGGTTGGGGACTCTGCTACAGCAGACTCCAGGTTTTGAAATGAATGGGAAGCGGTAGTTTAAAACAGAGGTGTTACTTGTTGAAATTAGAATAATAACAACATATAGAGCAGGGCTGAAATGAGATTTCACAAAAACGGGAATTCTCTTCAAAATCCTGGCTCCCGATACCATCTTGGTCGAATCAAGAACCTTTTGGTACTTGACAATGGGTAAAACCAGGTGTGCACTCAGTGCACCCCCTACACAGCCTGGGGAGGGGGGCTGCCTCTGGCCTGGTCAGGTTGGGGCACTGACCTGATGAGTGCACTGGTGAGCCATTCCCTGCTCCCCCCACCCCCCAGTCGAGGAAAGAACAGACATGTGGCCAGGTGCCCCCGACCCTGGCATGTCCACACCAACCCCACCCCCATGATATTTATTTATTTATTTATTTATTTATATTTATTAGCCACCCCCTCATGCCTACGGCATCTCGGGGCAGCTTACAAAACCAAAAACACATCAATAAAATTCACTAAAATTCAATAAAAACACTAAAACCCCAACAATTTTTAAAATTTCTTAGTAACCAAATTAACCTCACTATCCCACCCACACCCCTTCGAAGGCCTGAGCAAACAGCTAGGTCTTGCAGGTTCGGAGAAAAGCCAGAAGACCTGGGGCCATGACGGGAATTCATGGCGGCCCCCTACCCCGGCAGGGGATGGGGACACTAACAGATGTGTGAGCCCGCTATGGCCCACGTTGGCCCACCTGGGTGGCCCTTGGCCCAGGTTGTGGACCCAGAATTATCTGGGAGACCACATCTGGGCCAGCAATCTACCTGGGCCTGGGCAGCAGTGGGTCCATATCTGGCAGCCCACAAACCGACGTCCCTATTTATTTCTTTATTTGGATTTATAGCCTGCCCTTGGCAGGCCAGAGAACACCCTTGTCAATCTGTTTTCACCCAAAGTCTTGATCAACACTTTGTTTCTTGATTTACCAACTTTCCCCTTACCAGGATCCCATTTACCACTTTGTCATTTACTGCTTTGCCATTTACCCCTTTGTTGTAAATTTCAAATCCCAAGAGGCAATACCGATGCAATATCACATTTCTTCTCTCTTTTCTGCACTCCATTTTCCCTTGTACTTCTTTGTCACTCATTGGCTAGTACTCAGATTCCTTTACAGAGATCTGCAATCCAGCTGCAGATTGGTCAAAGCAAAGGGAACAACATACAACAGCAATTCTGATTGGAAGCACTGAAATTGAGGGTTTTTAGACTGTGTTTGGGCAGGTGAGGGGGTTGAGGAGTGGATTACTTGCACAGTGATTGGCTCAGAAATGCGGAAACAACAAACCCAGAAGTCAAAAGGTACCCTCGGCAATATGAACGGTACGCTGTAAGCGGTAAATGGGAAGTTGGTAAATCAGGACGGTATCTCACGGTTTTTCAAGAATGGAAAAACCATATTGAAACTGGGAAATTTTGGGGAAATCAGTTCCAGTTCACAATATGGAGAATGACTCGTGTAATGAATTTGCTGCTCATTTCAGCCCTCAGTATAGTCTAATGTTTACCCAATTAAATACCTTTATGACCAGACAAAATAACCAACACTGACGCATTGTATTTCCCAAAACATTTCACACATAAAAGTCACATCATAAAAGACAAGTTCACACACAGAATGATGTGATTTCTATAAAAGAAGCCACTTCTGAAATAATTTATACTAACATAGAATTACTTAATGATATATATATTTAGAACTGGAGAGGGTTAGATTCTGTACTCCTGCTGAATTATGATTCATTCATTTCAGTGGGGTCCTTAAGAAATTCAGTACTTTTTCACATATGTGTGGCAGAATCTGGCTCATAATTTAAAGCACTGTAATTTAAAGCCTAATTTAAAGCATAAATTCAAAGCAAACTGTAAAACTGTTGAGCCACATTCTTTTCCCTACTCACAGAAAACTCCCACAGACACAGGAGGGGTTCTGTGTGTGTATGCAAGTCAAACGGGAATTGGCTCCTGAACTCATTTACTTTGGAACAGGTTAGCTGTTTAAGTGGTCAAGTTAAACAAGACACAATTAGAGACACGTTGGTCTCTTATCCTTAATTCAGAGCTCCCACGGGTGTGTTTATGAACCCTAAGTGGGAATACTTTGTTGGCTTGTTAGCCTTAATTGCATTTTGTTTCACTAGATCATTTTAACAACAAACCTTTCCTAACATGGATTTCGTGTATTCCCGAGGCTGCACTGTTCTCAGTCTTCTAAACTGGCATTTTTTACTTAGGAACTATGTTGCATTGAGCTACATATTAACTTACAAATGAGAAATGTGAACTTGGAAACTGCTGGGGGAAATATCCAAAATGATCGATCCAACCAAAAGTTGGAAAGAAACATTTAAGGTTATAGAAATGGACTCCCAAGTCAAAATTGCCATAGCTTTAATTTCATAACTCAGCATATGCAAGTTTCATAAATTAAAATAATAAAAAGCAGGACAACATCTGTTCTCTAGTATGGGAGTAGGGGGAGAGTTGGACATTTGAGAAGTTGTTATACAGACATTACATTGTACATGGGAACATATGAAGGGTGTTTATAGTAAAAAAAAATTGTACACATCTGTTTCAGGGTTCTGGTACATGAGTACCATAGCTTCTCCCCCCCTGCCCCAGGTCTCTAGCTGAAGAATGAAAGTGTACATATTTTCGTGCACCTTCCTGTAAAACCATTTAATGAAATACCTTCTGCATATCTCCACTGTACCTTGCAGATCAAACATCTGAGATTCTACTCTTTAATTCAAATAAAATGGGTAAGAAATATGTCCCAACCTGGTCCAGGTTTTTAAAGCTTCCCAGCTCCATATTCATTGCTATGTTAACCACTAATTACTGCTCCTAATAAAATCCCATGGTCGGTTGATTTAAAGTAAGGTTTGCTTAATTCTAGATCAAAGCCAAGCTTGTTTTTTATTCATATCTGGAGAGATGAAGGATGTAATTGAGTTCATGTAAGGGCTGTTAAGTAACTTGAATATTTACTTCATACTTAAAACTACTTCCTGAGCTGGTAGGTAGCCCTTTTATCCAGTGGTATGAAGTTCAAATAGTCACTCCAGTGAAAGAGAGCTGTAAAGAGGGATAGATTGTGAATTCCTGCATCCTGATTACCCAAGATAAGAGGGTACTTGGGGATGGAAGAGAAGGTGGTGATAGCTAAATTAGCTGTCTTCCTTAAGATAAAAGTTCATTTCCTTAAAAGAAAAGCCCAGCTAAGTAACTGCCCCCTTTTAAAGCTGGATGCTAAGCCAGCAGACAACATTTACATGAACTGAATGCAATCATTCAGTGCTCTGGTCTTTCCTTATGCAGAAATTACTGCAGGCAATGGTATACATAAGCCTCTTGAAAGATAAGCACCTAGAAAGGCAACCAGGCCTCCAAATGAGAAATGGTCACAGTAAACAAAGACAGTAAACAACAGAAACCAATAATTTATTTCATTACATTTTATTTATTTCATTAAATTTATTAGCCGCCCCCTCATGCCAACGGCATCTCAGGGCGGCTTACAATATTATAAAAACACAATAATAATAAAATCAACAACAATAAAAACCCAAACCCACAACAATGTATAAAACATCACTAAAACCAACCCACCCTCTCACCCTCCCCTCAGAAAGGCCTGGGCGAACAGCCAAGTCTTGCAAACATGTCGGAAGGCCAACAGGATCGGGGCGAGATGAGCCTCCTCCGGGAGGGAATTTCATAAACACGGCCCGGCCACCAAAAACGCTCTCTCCATAGTGGCCCCCCGTTTTACACAGGGGACCTCCAAAAGGTGCCGCCGGTGGATCGAAGGGATTGCTCTGAGGCACGGAGGGCAAGGCGGTCCCCGAGAAATGAGGGGCCCAGACCGTGCAGGGCTTTATAGATCAATACTAACACCTTGAATCTGGCTTGGTACGCTATAGGCAGCCAGTGCAGAGCACAGAGCACCAGTGTTACATACTCACGCCGCCCCGTCCCTGTAAGGAGATGGGCTGCCACATTCTGCACTACCTGCAGCCTCTGAACCAGAAACAAGGAAAGCTCCACATAGAGTGCATTGCAATAGTCTAGCCTTGAGGTGATGAAGACATGGATGAGAATGGCGGGATCAGGCACGAAGATGTATGGCCGAAGCCTCCATACCAGATACAGCTGGCGATAGGCTTCTAACTTGGTGTCGAAGTTGCTCTGAATCTGAGCTATCTTGTCTGCAAAGTAGGTGGCAAATTCCTCACAGCAGGCCTGGGACAGGTCCCCATCCAGGCAGAGGGAGGTCAGACTGACCAGCCGCCGCACCACCCGGAACAGCTCCACTGGATGTGACTGTGCAGACGCAACTTTGCAGACGCTATGAGGGCAGCAAAGAATTCCTTCTTTGCTGTCCTCACAGCCTCAACATAGGACCGCAAATGGGTCCTATGGAGAAGTCGGTCAGATTCAGAGCAAGTCCGACGCCAGCATCACTCTAGTCTCCTGCCTACCTGCTTCATACACCGCAGCCCCTCGGTAAACCAAGGGGCCCTGCGGTGATGAAATGGAGGCAGTAGACGTCTCGGAGTCACCCTGTCAATGGCCTCCCCCAGCAAGATGTTCCAATGCTGGATCAGCTCATCGACCGAGTGGCTGTCAGGGTCCAGGGTTATCTCCCTCATAGCGTCCTGGAACCGCTGTGGTTCCATCAGCCTCTGAGGGAGGACCAAGCTAACTAGTCCATTCCCCTTCTGGAGGGGGTGCGCTAAGAATCTGGCCTGTAGGAGATAATGGTCCATCCATGACAAAGGCATGACCCTCACATCCCCCACTAATGGATCACCCACCTCAAGGCCGGAGCAGAAGATCAGGTCGAGGGTGTGCCCCCCACACATTGGTCAGGCAGTTGACCACCTGGGACAAGTCCATGGAATGGAAAAGAAAATTGCCACTATGTAATACTAAACTTCCGAACGTTTTTATGGTAGGTCTATAAAGGTGATAATCTCTGGTCAAATTAATACGTGTGCCTCCACACGAGCTTTGGAAGGCTTAATCCCCATATTCCCCATGGCAGGCAATCCCTGCTGCCACACTTCAGGGCCAACATGGGGAGCAGGACAGCATCCTGCATGGCAGCCAGGTGGGCCACTGTCGGCCATTCCACCATGCCATGCAGTGGGCTGAGGCACCACCCACATGAGCAGGTGCTCAGCCTGGCCCTGCTCCACCCCCTCTCCTGGCCGGCCCACCCACTGTCCTTCCTCTGGCTGTGACATGGCCATATAGAACTGGAGCTAGTGTCTGCAGTGTACCTCGCCACATGTTGGGGCAGACCGGAACTTGGCACATGACCAGGGCCATGCTACTGTGCCCTGGGCATCCTTACCCCACTTTGGATAAGGCTGCTACACTCTGTGTCCTCAACCTTTTCCCAAGGATTCATCACATAGCACCGTACCCCCATGGGGGCTGGGGGGAGATATCTGGCAGCCACCAGGCACACAGTGCACTGCATCACATGGTTAGGCCACCCAGAGCAGGGTAAGGTTGCACAAGGCGTAGTAAGCGCATTGTGTCACTGTACCCCATGTCTCAGCGACCATGCTGATTAATAACTCCTAGCCAGTATTTAGGTAGTAGTTCTACGTTCATGTGTTTTACCTGCTTGAAGAACTCCGTATATCTCAAAAGCTTACTCACGTTCATCAACGGAAGGTTGTCTCAAAAAGGTATCATCTTAACTACTTTGTCTCCTGTCCCTCACGTTGGAAAACCAGGCCCTGAATGGCTGCCAAAGCCCAATTGTAAACATTTCATTAAGTCTTAGCAAATGGGCTTCGGTTTGTAAACAATGGATATGACACTGGAATCTTGGTTTCCTTTATAAGTCTGTATTGGAAATGTGCAAGGGAGTAAATTTTGTATATCTTGTTTATAGTCTGGTTTCAGTGTCAATGTTCAAGCCGCCCCGAGCTGCTCTGCGAGCGGGAGGGTGCGGGGTAAAAGAGCAGCGAAATAAATAAAAATGTGTGTTTTTTGTGGGGTTTTGTGTTTAAAAATTTGGGGACCTGCTACAGTTGGTTGGGAAGCAAACAAGCGGATCAGGGTGCAGCCTCTGTACGTTGGCTGTGTATGTAAGTGAGCACAGCTCCTGTGTGTGTGTACTCACAAACACATGTGCTCAGGTGGTGGCTCTACAATAAACAGTAAAGGACAGTAGGACACAATACCGGCAAGTTCCAGAGCACCCAGCAGGGTAAACTCATGCCCTCGTCCCATCCCATCTGGTTCCTTGGGCCCCGTTCCGCCTCCAGCTGCCTGTGAAAGCCGACCAAGCCCCCAAAACACGGAGCACTTAAAGATCAAAAGTAACTCTAAAACAAAACAAAAACCTCTCGTATCGATGCACATTGTTGGGCTAAACTCAACCAATACAACATACCATGAAACTTGAAAGATGCTCAGACTGTTAGTCTAACAATTAAAACATCAACTTAGAAGTGGAAATTCAGTGGCACAAAGCGCACTAATGCCTACCCGAAAATTGCAGGTCATTTTTTGCGTTTCAAATATGGAAACTAAAAGGGCTTTTTTTGGTGTGTTTTATCCAAACCCAAATGCACAACCCTAGTGTGTATATGGCCCTTTTTACGATAGTATCTCAGCACCTCAGATTCTGTAATGTTCCTTTCCTTGTAGAAAAAGCAAAATAACCCATTTGGGGTAAAGCTGCAATGTAATGCATCCTCTGACTTTCTCCAAAGACGCATTGCCTAGCAGTCCGCTGTTTGCCCCACCTGAGACAGGGGAACATCTGGCGCTGGTTGGTCACATGATGCACTGCATCACGTGGCCCAGCTGCCTAGAGTGGATCAAGGCTACCCAAGGCCGGGTATCCTTCCCAGGGAGTCTCATGTAACTGCACCCTAAAGGACGGTCACTAATACAGCATATTATAAGCTCTTTTATCTGGACCTTTTTAATCCAAATTCAAATTTATTTTCAAATTCAAATTTATTTCAGGACGTAACCATTGGTCATTGTCCACATAAACAAACACATACAGCATACACAGACAATAGGCATAACAACATAAAACAGCCCTGATATAAAAGGGGAAAGCAAAATATGGGGGACCAGCCCACCACCAAAAAAAATACCTCCCCAACAAGGCTGGGAATTAACTTAAAATACAATAAAACTTTAAAAACACAAGGAAACATTGTTTGGATTTACTCATAACAACCCATAACAGCCCAACAATCACATGGCCACCCCAAATTAGACAAACAGTACTCTCAATAAATGCAAGCAACGCCAGATACCTATTGTGCTTGAAAAGAGAGGAATTTCTGGCGTGCATTAAAGGCACAAACCAGAAAGGACATAACTGCCTGGGTCACTGGGTTGACAACATCCGCCAAAAGGAAGCGCGTCAATTCATCCGAGGTGCGCCCAGGCAGACGATCTAGAAAAATTGCCAGCCACAGGTCCCTCTGAGAGTCATACAAATGACAAAAGCAAAAAATGTGCCCTGTGCCCTCAATCTCCTGATTGTCAAAAGGGCAAAGTCTTAAATGCCGGGGGGTACCACTATAGCGCCCCTCCAGCAGCCGCGTAGGGAGGACATTTAGCCGAGCACATAGAAACAGCCACAATTTCCTAAAGGAAATTTTGGCCAGCAAATAATTAGCAGGAACTCCAGGACCCAATGTAGGGGGGACGTAGTCAGACAGAAAGGAACACGCTGACACTGCTGCACAATCTTCCTGTCTACTAATATCAATAAGTCTTTCCCGAACTAAGGCCTTAGCGGACCTCAGTTCCCTGGAGAGTAGAGCCGCTACCTCAAGGCCCAGGGAGGATATCTTGGCGCGGACCAAGCCCTCCCAGGAACTCACGTATGAATCTAAATTCAGAAAGGCCAGTAGACTCCCCGGAGGGGCATGGTGAATGGCGATCCACAGGCTTATCGCCTGGAACCATGGATAAATGTCCCAAGATATTTGCCCCAGTTCCAAACGAATGGCCGCAGCGGGGACTCCATTCGGAACCCTTAGAAGGAAACGAAAAAACCTTGATTGGAAATTGGCCAAGTCAAATGAGCGATGGATAGCCCAAATGGCGGCCCCATATAACAGTTGAGCCTTGGGTTTAGCCTCTAAGACCTGGCATGCTGGGGCAAAAAACCCACCCTCCCTTTTGTGGAAAAAACGTTGTATCATAGAGATACACCCACGGACCTTGGCTCCAATCACTGCAAAATGTAAATTCCATCCCAAAGAAGCCTGAAACCTAATCCCCAAATACTTGTAACTCCCCACCTGCTCAATCTGGACTTTATCAATATCCCAGGTGAACCTTTTCCTGGCTCGGCCAAACACCAGAACCTTGGTTTTGGAGTGATTTATTTGAAGCCTATTTTGGAGACAATAGGCCGCCAGCAAATTAAGCTGTCTCTGGAGGCCAACCCTAGTTTGAGATAAGATTGTCGCATCGTCGGCATATAATAGTATGCCAACCGAATGCGAGTTCAGTTTTGGGGGGAACAAGCGGAAGGCAGACATCAAGGGGACCAAGTCATTTAAAAATATCTTGAAAAGAGTCGGGGCCAGCACACATCCCTGTCTAACCCCAGAGGCTATACCGAACCGGTTAGACAAAGCACCATACTGATCCAGACGTACTGCCAGGGCAGAATCGCTATGCTCGGCTTCCAACAGACCTTTTTAATCTGGATCCTTCCTTATTCCAGATATGCTTTATGTTCCCTGCACAGCTCTCACTCACTATATTACTCTTGTATTGGACCCACTCCTGACATCCAAACATCTCTCTAAACTTTACAAAAAAATTGCCCCTGAAGTATCGAAGGAAGGGGTTACTTGTACTGCCCATTTAAGATCTGGCTGCATCCCCTTCCCAGTCTTCTGAAACTTCTTTTAAAAACCCCTCTTCTTAAACAAAAGAGATTGTGTTGGTCAGAGGAGATATATAAATCTAGAGGTCAGGAATGATGTAGGAAAGGGGAAGGAGCTAGCTAAGAAAAAGAGGATTACTATCACCACAAGGCTCCCTTCTAGCTTTTCAGTCAGTCAGCCGGGTGTAATAGGAACTAGCCTTTAACTTTGAAAACCAAAGGGTGCAAACCAAGGAAAATTCTGCAGCATACAGTCAGCCTTACTCTTCCTTCTTTTCCCCTCTTTTGCTGGATGAAAATGGAAGTCACATTCCCGTAAGAGTCACACTCCCTAGTGCTGCAGTTGCATCTGAAAAATCTATTTAAGATTTTAGCATTTGCCTTACCATTTGGGAGAAACCTGGCTTTTAAGAGGTGTGGCTTCTCTTACATGGATTTTCCAGGAACATAGCTGACATTTTACTCTTTCCTGTGGCTGGCATATTTCACTCATAATATCAGCTATATTAGAAGCATAGGAATTATAGTAATGATGAGTCATCAGATTCATGGTCCACCTAGTTCAGTATTGTTTCTTCCATAATGACCGGAAACTCTCAGTAAGCAATGTAGGCTTGTGCGTGCTAAAGGATCGCCTCCTAATTCTAATAGTTAGAGATGGATTTAAGCCTGGAATCAAGAACAGGTCGCACTCTAGCGGCAAACCAATAGTTGATTGACTTCAACGTAAGTTAGAACAAGTTCCAAATGTTTTATGCAGAATATATGTAATTAATAAATTCAATGTTTGAAAATAATTGCATTAGCAAAAAGAAAATCAGATCTTTCCCATGTTAAGATATAAACCAAGATGGAATAACTTCCTCTCTGCAACTCAGATTCTGGGCATATTGATGAATGATCCATGCCCCACAAATTTCCAAAACACTCATCAATGAAGTATTTTGAAACCCAGATCCTCTCTGATACAAGTCCACTTCAATAGTGAGACAAATATGAGACCACAGTATAATTATGCAACTTTTTGTGACTGTCCTAAAATATTCTGTTCATTACTGTACACTTTTTTCAGTACTGAATTGACTTCTACTGATCACTTGAGCAAATCTCACTGTTTAATTCAGAAACATAGGCCAGGCCATCTTATCTGAATCTACCCATCTTGTATGTTTGGACTGAATCCATAACAACCTTGCTTTCGGTTTGGGGTTTGTTTCTGTAAAACCAGACATCCTAACAAGATTTTGGAAACCCACCTCCTCTATTGTTCATCACTATCTGGGATAGGTTACCTTTGAATCAAATGGGACCATTTCAATAGTGTCAGAAGAGATTGCAACTCCACGGGCTATATTAAACAGTCTGTTCCTTGATCAAGAGGTGTATTTAATGCTAGGTATTTAAGAGTATGGTAGTCTCACTTAATTTTAAACCCAACAGAACGTTCTCATTTGCTTAAGAGCTCTGTTGAATAGATCTGCTAAACCATGGCTTACATTTCTTAAAACACATCATTCTAGTGCATATTTCGGGGAAAGCCTAGACTTCTTTTAGTCCACATTTAAAGCTTTATTTCTTAAATCTTTGGTCCTCATCCAGATACAACTCAGGCAAAACTCCAACTGAAATCTAAAGGAAATCTTCTGGAATGAGGACAGTTACGCTGTAGTTCTAGTGTTTAAGAACGTAATAATTTTATGCTCATCTCATTAAGCAAACTGGTTCATTACAAGCAGCACTAAGGTGCTAATTCAATTCCCGCCTGTGACTTTTTTTTTCTTTCAAGCTTGTTTACCTGTGAAGCCATGTGTAACTAAAGAAAATCCCCCCAGCAAGTGGTGGGAGATAGAGGGGGAAGAGGCCTCAGTACTGCATTTCTTTAAGCTTTAGTCCAAAATCTCCAAGCCCCCAAGGTTTAATTATCGTGTGCAGTCTAGTGTTGAATAGGAAAAAGGGACTGTAGCACGATGGAAAGATTTTCACACTGATACCCACAAAGGAACAGGAGCATTAGGTTCGGTAGGGGGAGGGAGTTCTAGGGTTCTAAAATCATTTGAAGTGAATGAAGAAGAAAAAACTTTAGAGATTGCACAAATTATTCTTGGAATTATAAATATTCAATATTTTCTTCATATCTCCTGTGTAAAAATGAGACAAATTGAATCTCAGGGTTTCTACTGAAGAGTAGTAAACAAGTTAGAAACTTGCCAGTCTGATTTTTAAAAAACCAAGCACACACACAAACCTCCACAACCCCTCTGCTTTTGCTTTTGTATTTATCTCATTTCAAGTTATTCTACTGGTTTAGCAGAACTAAAAGGTAAAAAAGACCCCACACTATTATTCACTTTACCACATGTGTGACCTGAAGAGGATTAAAGGTTTGTTCAATCTCTATTCATAGTATTCTTAAAGTTTTTTTTTGTTTTTTTCCAAAGGGTCCTTTAAACAAAGGCTGCCAAACTAAGCATTTCTTTTGTCATTGCTTAGCTGAGGTCTATTGTCAATTAGTAAGCAGTCTTTTCATTCATTGTAATTGGGGCTTACAATTCAAACTACATTATAAAAATATAGAGGAAGAGGAATATAATAAAAAATAATGACCATAGTATATAGAAGAGAAAATTCAGTATAAATCTCTTAGCCCAGATGCCATATTTCTCCACAGACATAGCTGCATTTCCATGATAGGCTGAGGCTGTGTGTGTATAAGACGCTCTGATTGAGTCCTGAAAATGTAATGCATAAATAATAATCATAGTCAGAGTTTGAGTGACTACTCTGTTCTTTCAATTGCTAATCTCTTTCTAAAACTTTTTAGTTGAAAATGTTCAAGATTTTGGGAAATAAAGCACTGTGCAGCTTCTTTTTTTTTTAATGAGGGTACGTTGGGTAGAAAAATATGTATTTTATCATTGTAAAATAATGCTTATAAGCCTTTTTTGTGAATAGGTAGGACTTCGACTGAAACAGCTGGGGAAAAAGAAGCCTGTGATTAGCCCTCATTGAGAAAAGCTTCTGCATGTTGTGGTGAAATTTCATTTGTATATGACTAAATTATAACCCTATAGCCCCCTCATGGTCTTCTTCACGCACCATACATTTTGCATGGCTTATTAAAACTTCGGACTTCCTGTGGATGATTCCTGCAAAATGGATGAGGTGAGGGAAAGTATTTCTCACAAATATACATTGGAGTCAGGTCTGCTACTCAACTAACACTTTCCTCTGTTCCCTTGTTCAGCTGCATCCTCTATCTCTAGGGAGAAAACTTGTGCTGCAGTAATGCTCATTGCTTACCACCTCAGAAAGTCCAATTTGCTTCAATGGGATTTGTACAGGTGCTAAGCCAGGGCCAGTCTTAACCAGGGCCAGTAGAGCTCACGGCTTGGCCCCACACAGTTTAGGGGGGCCCTGCAGGGAGGCAAGTCCTGATAGCCTCAGGATCAGAATTTCTGAGACCCCAGGATGGGCTGTTTCTGTGGGCTCATCTCCCTACATCCAACTCTCAACCCCAGGGGTGGCTGCTTCCTACAGGGCCTTGCCCCCACCTCTCCTAGCCTTAGGGCAGTTTTAGACGATCTCGCTCACAAGCGGGATCGTTTCGTGCCGGCATCGGGCACCTGCATTGCTCTCAACGCCATGTCTGATGTTCAGAAGAGCATCAGACACGGCTTGGAGTGTTTGTGCGCATGTGTGCCCTTCTGCGCATGCGCACTCGGCCAAAGAACCTGGAAGTGCGGCGTGAAGCCGGCATAGCGGCGATCCGTCTTGACAGGGGCAGGATCGCCGGGCCGGCTTCACACGGCAGAGATCCTGCGTTCGCGCGCGCCGGGGTTTTAGACGAGCGGCAACAATGGCGGCTGATAAAGGGCTCAGCCGCCATTTGCGTCTCATCTAAAACCACCCTTAGGGTGGTTGAGCAAGACCCTGAATAGAGCTGAAAGGGGTACTTTATTTCATACCCATGGGTAATACCTTCATTTTCAGGTACCGTTTTGAGTGTCCAAATCGGTACCCAAATACCATTTAAGTACTCAAAATACCAAAAAACTGACAACTGGTATACTGAAATATTGAAACTTCCTGAAAAAATTCCTGATATCTGTGGCAAAATCCAGGCCAAAATTGGTAATTAAGTATACCAGCTGTCAGTATTTCAGGTACCCAATTGAAAACCAGTTAGAGTACCAAAAAGTACCCAAAATATTCAGTTTGATTCAGGTACCAGAGATTCAGGGGGGGTATACCTGTTCTTGCAGGTACACATTTCAGCTGTATTTCTTAAGAAAGGGGTTAAAGGAGTAGGTCTATGGAAGGCAGGGCCATGGAGGGCTCACATTTTGTTTTTTGCCCTGGGACCCACAATTTCTAAGGCCATCTCTGTACTAAACAGAAGTTCCCATACAATGGGTCAGGGTCCATGTGGGAACCTTTGGAGATGAGGTCATGATCCCATCAATATTCTATATACTGCGTATGCCTTTTTTAGGGGTGTATGCTTTTTTCATTATATTGATAACTATAATGAAGATAAATAATAACAAAATCAATAACCAATAACAAAAGTCATTATTGATTTCATTATTGCCTGTCGGATGTTTTTTTGAGGGAAATGTGGAGAGGGGAGGAGGGAGCAGAAATTTCGGAGTCAGAAACAGTGCTGAACTCTTGAACTGGCCCTGTGATGGGAGGGGAAGGACCTGATGGATATAATCGCTGGCCAATGAGCAGTGCAAGCAGGTCCCAGGAAGTTGCATGGCACCATGTGATTGCTCGATGCCTCCTGCCTCCCAGAACCAATTATGGGGGCTCTGGGGAGGGCGCTACAACTTTATGTTGCAGGGCCAGGTTATTTGACTCTTGTTCTGTGTTAGCTCTTGCTGTGTCAGGTTGCATTTACAGAATTCTGGTGTAGCTTGCACTAAAAATCTTCCCCAGCCCTCAATGTTATACCTTACCTTTCCTTATACCCTTTATTTTACCTTTTCCCTTCCCCTGTCTGTCCCCCCCTGTACATATAGATGGATAGATATAGGTTTATGTGTATAGATTAGATATATAGATATAGATTATAGGGATGGGCGAACGCGGTTCGGTAGTTCGGTGTTCGGCCCGAACTCGGCCTGTTCGGACAACCGAACACGAACGCACCGAACGGACCGAACACCGAACACTGAAATGACGAACACACCGAACCGAACACCAAACTACGAAATGGCCGAACACACCGAACGGAACCGAACACCGAACTACGAAATGGCCGAACAGTTTGTTCAATTCGAATCGCGTTCGGTTGTGTTCGGGTGGCTAAAACATGGTCTTCTGTCAGGTCACTGGAAGGCCAAATGTAGCAGGGAGGGGGAAGTCATTTGACTCAGCTAGGAGCAGACTTCCAGGCACCAGGGGTGG
>QEPC01015552.1:1740690-1798445 GCA_003113815.1 Sphenodon punctatus
ACAACACACACCAACCCACCCAAACACACAGCACAGCCAAAACAATCACCAAAACACACTACACAAGCAGCCACCGAAACAAACACACACCCTCTCGCCTCACTCACGCACACGAATTTCCGGCGCGACGCCGATTTTACGGCTTCCCGCGACATTTCCGGCCGAACGCGCAAACCACCCGAACACCGAACGACCGAACACGAATGTACAACCCGATGGCGAACGAACCGAACGGCCGAACATGAACGCATGACCTGCCCGAACAACTGAACACGAACGGCCGAACACGAACGGCCGAACCGAACGGGCGAACGCGAACGCGAGGCATGGCCGAACACGAACACACGAACCGAACGCGGCCGAACGGAACGGCCGAACGCGAACACACGAACCGATCGCGGCCGAACCGAACGGCCGAACACGAACCACGATCTGTTCGCCCATGCCTAATAGATTACAGATATAGATAATATAGATAGAGATTAGATAGATATACCCTATAGTTTTTTCCTTTCCCCTTCCCCATCTGTCTCCATAGATAGATAGATTAGATTAGATACTAGACTTTTTTATTATATATATTAGCATTATAGAATAGGATAGATAGATAGATAGATAGATAGAAGTTTACTGATATAGATACTTAGGACCATATTGCATATAGTCATAGTCATTTATTAAAGCGTGGCCTTAGGCCATTGCAAAATATTCTATACAATAACAAGAAATAAATAAAAACCAACACAAAAATACATAACCTAGTATACCACTAAAGTTAGTAATAAAGTTACAATGGGAACTAAGCATAGCAATTCCTACAGTTTGAAGTTACAGCAAATAGAATAAGTAGCCATAGCACAAAGGTTCATGGGGGGTTTCAAGTGCATGGTCTAGACATACCCCACAGGGTTAGGCAGAGTCAGGGTACTCCCAGTCAGTAGGTTACACTGTGGCATCCAGAGCCCTAGAGCCTCCCCTAAGATATCTATAAGTCCATATGCCATCCATTTATTCTAAGGCAAAGTATAAGATTCAAGGGGAACCATTTCACATTTCAACAGGAGCTCCAGAACCAGGAACCCCTGTGGCAATTGATGTATTCAAAATGGCCCTATACATCATAAAATTATGACGGCAAATGACCCTTTGTGACAAAAAGGATGCCATGGTTTTAATAGTTGAAGTCTCCGTATTATTCAATAGTAAAGACAGCAGAGCTTCCTCAGATCACCCTAGATGGTCAACCAAAAGAGGGAGCAGAAACTTCTTCCTTGGTTCATCATACATATGGCAATAAAGGATCATATGACCTGGGGTTTCAACTGTCAAGTTGTCAAAGGGGCAAATTCTTTCCAAGAAGGGGGTCCCTTGTATCCTACCTTCCAGGACCTGAGATGGAAATGCGTTGACTCTTGCCCGAAAAATCTGACGAATTGCCCTCAGAGATATATAGGTTATTAGGTGTAGGTTTAGGTTAGGCATACATATTAGTAATTTTTTATTACTGCTGCATTATAATGAGAAAGGGAGGAAGAAGTTCAACTTCTGAGAAGTCTGGGGCAGGTGTCTGCTGGCACTTCTGCCACTGGTGGCAATCCACAATGGAAACGATACTGAAAGCAAAATCTTTGTTATTGCTCGAAATCGATACCGACACAGATAACAAAAAATGAAATGTTGTTAACAATAATGAAAACGACTGTTTTTAATAATGAAAAATGAAAACAAAAATAAAAAATGACATGGTTCCTTGGTGCACATCCCTACTTTTTTGTTGTCTGGAGTGATGGAATTATATGCAACTCTCAAAATGAGATTACCCAAGCAAAACTTTGGGAATCTCTGTGCTACATTCTGGTATCAGCGTGAAGTAGGTGGAGGATTCTGCGGTAAAAAGGTAGTGAGGTCCATTTGAGAACAAAATGTGGTAATAACCAGCAGGTTATCAAGTACTGCCACTCTGTTAACTATGGCATTGACAAAGCACTAAATGCATGCTGGTCAGTGTATAACTTGGTTAGATTGCAAATATTTCTGGCAGAGAAATTCATATTATTTCTAAAATTTAAATTGGCTGACAGAATCACGCACAGCAGGCTTTTAGCGTGTTCCAATTTGCATGTATTATTGAGGTGGAAGAGGCACAGAGGTCACTTGCACATGAGACAGGAAGAGTGGGGAATTGCCATGAGCCAAAATCACATCAGGGAGATCACATGAAGTTCTGCTCATGTGTATGTTTTGTTTTTTCCCCACACGATTAACCCATTTCTGTCATGATTTCAGTGACGGGAGACAGGGTTGAAAATCCAGTCTTTCTCCACGACAGTGAAATCATGGCAGAAATCGGCTATATGCCGCTGCACACAAGCAGAACTTCACATGATCCCACTGATGTGATCTTTGGCTCATGGCAGTTCCCTCCCCCCGTCCCCGTTCTATGTGCAAGCAGACTGAGTTTACCTAAGCAAATGCCTTGTTGCCATGGAAATTTGCGTCAGCATGTACAAAAATTTGAAGTACAATTTTGGAGGCCACACTTAAACTTTGGACCCAATGCTCATGGTGCTTTCACTGTTGTGATACTCTCACGTGGTAGACTTACCACAGTTTGAACTTCTACTCATCCATCCCATTGCTCGTGTATCCAAAGTGCCAGGCATGGTTAGGAGGAAGTGGTAAATCTTCAAAGGCCCTCTTTCCAAATCATTTCAGTTTCAGATTCATATTTCAGAGTGCATGATCAGTAGAGAGCATCAATTTGAGGATGTTCAGACAAGTCGCTTTTAAGTTACTGGAGCTAGAAAATAGTGCTAAAAACAAGGTTAGAAATTCTAACACATTTTGGCCATGTCCTGGCAGCAAAATAACTTGCATGAGAGGCTTTAAAAGAGATTTTTATAAAGATACTACTGAAGTAGTGTGCATCGTAAGATGTTGAAAAGTAATTTTAATAATCCACTCAGTGCTGAATTCAGAGTGGCACATCAGAGGGTGCTGATGAGCTTTACAAAGATCATCCTCAAACTGCTGTTTCAGCTACGCTGTGCCAGTGTACTCCATGATAGCACATGTTTTGTACACATAACAAGGTATTTAGGAGAAGGATTCTCTTGCTTATAGGGTCCAGGGGAGATGGATTGTGACTGGCTAGGAGATTCAGGGCAGCCCATATCTTCTGTAGAGGGGCTGCAGCAGCTCAGGTTGCCAAAGATAACAGAATAGTAGTAGAATGATGAGAAAAGTAGGTTCTAACTACATTTAATCTCGAATAAAGTTTAACATGGAAAATATGGTGATAAGGAGATCATGTGCAGCATAGAAAAGCCATTCTCTTGAACACTTCCTAAGTTTGGCCAAAGAAGTTCTACGGGCTGAGATCATACAGCGTTAGAAGTTCCACCAGTAACATGTAAGAGGTGCTACATTTCCATTGCTTTTCTCAATTCCTTCAACCTGGTTGCTTCTGAAGACCCATGAATATACCTAATGTAAGTTATTCCTCTTCACCACCAGATCTGAAGGAACCCCTTGCAGAAATGTGCTTGCTCTTCCTAGCTTTAAGAATAGTTTTGGTCTAGTGCAATTGTTGGAGTAGGCGACTTCTGTAGGTCTTAAGAGATCTGCACAAGCTACAGAGCAGTAGTAGCATGTCTTCGAAATATATGCAACACAGATCTATCTATCTATCTATCTATCTATCTATCTAGGTCATTTTTAGACAAGACAGTAGCACACAAATCCACTTCGTGGACTCTGTGGTACCACCAAAAGTGGCGGTGGGTGGTTGCGCACTCCCGTGACTCATGCACCTCTACCCATCTCCACGCATGGAACAACTGGGAGAAAATGTCCGTGTGCCAGCCGCCACCTCTACCCATTCCCCACAGACCCTCTACAGTCTGTTTGAAAAGGACCAAAGAAAGGCAAATGAGGTGAGGTAGGATACAATCCTCTGTCCAGTCAAATCAATAGATCAGCTCCCACTGACTTTAATGACAAAGAATTGTGCCCTCAATTTCACAAACCTGGAAGTATGTATTAAACAACTGGGGGGAGGGGGGAACACTGAGCACACACCCATCTGCCACCATCTAAATAAGAACATAAGTTCCATACTGGGTCAGACCAATGGTCCATTGAGCCCAGCATCCTACCTCCGACAGTGGCCAGTCATGGGGGCCTGGGAGAAGCACCCAACAGGTCACCATGCTATCCATTCCCTGTGGGTCATCCCCAGGCTCCCGACAGTAAAGGGTTTTGTTCCCCAATCCTATCTGGCTAATAGCTGCTAATGGAACTATCTTCCAGAAACTTGTCCAAACCTCTTTTAAACTCAGCTATACTGCTGGCCTTGACCACCTCCCCTGGCAGTAAATTCCACAACCTAATTGTACGCTGAGTGAAAAAATACTTTCTTTTGTCTGTTTTTACTCTGCCACCTGTGAGTTTCATGGAGTGTCCCCTAGTTTTAGTACTAGTTGAGAGGGTAAATAACCGTTCCCTGTTTACAAGTTCCACACCACTCATGATTTTATAGACCTCTATCATATCTCCTCTCAGCCGTCTCTTTTCCAAGCTGAAGAGCCCCAACCTATCAAGCCTCTCCTCATACGGGTGCTGTTCCATACCCTGGATCATTTTTGTTGCCTTTCTCTGTACCTTTTCTAGTTCCGCTTTGTCTTTTTTGAGATGGGGTGACCAGACTGCACAAAATATTGAAGGTGCAGTCCCACCATTGATTTGTATAGAGGCATTATGACATCCTCAGTTTTATTCTCGATTCCCTTGCGAATAATTCCTAACATTCTATTTGCTTTTTTGACCGCTGCGGCACGCTGGGCTGAGGATTTCAGTGTATTATCCACAATCATTCCCAGATACTTTTCCTGAGTGGTAACTCCTAGCTTAGTACCCAGCATTGTGTACTCATAATTTGGGTTATTTTTCCCTACGTGCATCACTTTGCACTTGTCCACATTAAATCTCATCTGCCATTTAGATGCCCAGGCACCCAGTCTTGTAAGATCCCATTACAGTTCCTCACAGTCTGCTCATGTTCTGACTTCTCTGAATAACTTGGTGTCCTCTGCAAATTTGATCACCTCTCTCTTAATACCCTTTTCCAGATGACTAATGAATACATTGAAAAGAACTGGTCCCAGTACAGATCCTTGGGACACACCACTTTTTACATCCCTCCATTGTGAAACTGGTCATTTAGTCCCACTCTTTGCTTCCTATCCTTTAACCAGTTACCAGTCCATAGCAAAACACTACCTCCTATCCCATGGCTTTTTAATTTTCTCAAGAGTCGTTTATGTGGGACCTTATTAAAAGCTTTCTGGAAATCCAGGTACACTATATCTGCTGGGTCTCCCCTGACCTCCCCTGGCCACATGCTTGTTTATGCCATCAAAGAGTTCCAAGAGATTAGTGAGGCATGACTTCCCTTTGCTAAATTCATGCTGTCTCTTTGCCATTAAGTCATGTTTATCAATATGCCCAGTGATCCTGTTCTTAATGATAATTTCAACCATTTTGCCTGGCACAGACGTCAAGCTTACCGGTCTGTAGTTTCCAGTATCACCTCTGGATCCCTTTTTAAATATTGGGGTTACATTTGCCATCCTACAGTCCTCAGGTACAGTGCCAGATGTCAACGTTAGGTTTAAAATTACTACTAGTAGGTTTGCAATTTCACATTTGAGTTCCTTCAGGGAGTGAATACCATCTGGCCCTGGTGATTTGTTCATATTAAGCTTGTCAATTTGCTCTAGAACCTCCTCCAGGGTCACGCTGGTTTGTGACAGTTCATCCAATTCATCACCTACAAAGTAGGGTTTCGGCATGGGTATCTCCCCAACATCATCTGCAGTGAATACCGAAGCAAAGAACTCGTTTAGATTCTCTGCAATGTCCTTGTCCTCCCTGAGTGCCCCTTTTACTCCATGGTCATCTAATGGCCCAGCCGACTCCCTAGCAGGCTTCTTACCTCTGATATACTTGAAAAAGGTTTTATTATTTGTTTCTGCCTCTTTAGCAAGTCTCCTTTCAAATTCTTTCTTCGCCTGCCTTATTAGCACCTTTTATTTTTATTTATTTATTTATCAGATTTCTACCCCGCCCCTCCTAAAACAGCTCAGGGCAGCTTACAATAAAAAGAAAAATCACAAATATAAAATACATCTAAAACGATTAAAACATTCCAAAATACAATCATTCAAAATATTAAAAGTATTAAAAACAGGGCCGGGAATCACAATAAGACAATAAATAGGGTAAGGGAGATAAAACCCTCTACCCCACCCTCCCCAAAGGCCTGGGCGAACAGCCAGGTTTTACAACTTCGCCGGAATGTCAAAAGGCATTACAGTTACGTTGCCAGTGTTTATGCTCCTATGTATTTTCCTCATTGGGGCTAGCCTTCCATTTCTTAAAGGATACATTTTGGCTCTAATAGCCTCCTTTGCATCTCCATTTAGCCACAGTGGTAGACGTTTAGTGCTACCTTTTTTAACTTGTGGGATGCATGTAATCTGGGCTTCCAAGATGGTGCTTTTCACAGTCTCCATGCCTCTTGCAAACATGTAGTCCTTTCAACTGTGCCTTTTAGTTTCTTTCTAACTAGCTTCCTCATTTTGGCATAGTCTCCCTTTTTAAAGTTAAAAGCCAGTGCTGTACTTTTAATTAACTTTCTCCCGCCAGCAACTATGTCAAATTTGATTATATTATGATCGCTATTGCCTAGTGGCTTGGCCACAGTTACTCCTCGCACTAGTTCCTGTGTGCCACTTAGGACTAGATCTAAAGTAGCTCCTCCCCTCGTTGGTTCCGGAACCAATTGTTCTAAAAAGCAGTCATTTATGGCATCCAGAAATTTTGCCTCCACATCCCGCCCCAAGGTGGCATTCACCCAGTCAATACTGGAATAGTTGAAGTCACCCATTATTATTACGTTCCCTGTTTTAGTAGCCTGTTTAATCTCTGTTAGCATTACATAATCCGTATCTCTATTCTGGTCAGGGGGATGATAGTATAGCCCCACTGCTATACTCTTCTGCTTGATACCTGGAATTTCAATCCATAGGGATTAGAGGGAACAGTTTGCATCCTGTAAAATTTGCATTCTACTTGCCTCAATGCTGTCCTTAACATACAGAGCCACCCCACCACCAACACGATCTCCTCTGTCCTTTCGATGTACTGTACTGTACCCTGGTATTACAGTGTCCCACTGGTTATCCTCATCCCACCAAGTCTTTGTGATGCCTATAATGTCTAGATCTTCATTTAGCGCTATAAACTCTAATTCTCCCATCTTATTTTTTAGACTTCTAGCATTAGCATATAGACATTTAAATGTATTATTTTTATTCTTCTGCTTAATGGGCACATTATAGGTAACTGAAACAGGCACTCTGGAATCATTATCTGTCTGTTCTCCCCCACATTCCACCTGAAATCCCTTGCCATTTATCTTATCCTTAGTCTTAAGATACTCTACTTCTGAAATTCTCCCCCACTGACGGAAAGTGCATGTGTGCTCTTATGAGCGCACATGGAAACACACACACACACACCAGTGTCAGTTTAAAAAAGGCCTCAGATCCACTCCTCTTCTACCACCACACTTGCTTGCTCACATCTCCTCTGCTCTTCTAAGCATGTTCACTAGTTCTCCCTTGCTGCCCCCATGCCTGGAACGCCCTCCCTGAATACATTCATTCCTCTCCCAACCTTGAAATCCCTCCAGAAAACCTACCTCTTCTATCAGACCTTCCCTATCTCCTCATCTCCTTAGTCCCTCCCTTCCTCAATGTAACTAAGCTAATCATGCTTACCTGCAACCTCATACCTTCATGCATGTATCCTCATATCTCCCTCTGTTGCCCCCACCCCTCATCTCCCACCCTCCACTACCATCCTTGAGGGGCTCACCTGGGGTGCTGGTGCCCCCACCGCTGCTGCTGCTAACTCTGATGCTGCCAAACCTGGACCCAGTCCCAAGGACTTGTGCTGCCAGGCCCGCCCAGGTATCATCTTCCCCCTCCCCTGCTTCGAGAGGGGGGCAGGGCATGGGGGCATGGGCTGAACTTCCGGGTTGCTGGTGTGGCCAAAAGCAGCCTGCCACTGGTTTGGGAGACTTTGCCCACTCCTCCACCACCATCCTTGAGAGGCTCACCTGGGGTGCTGGTGCCCCCACCACTGCTGCTGCCATCTCTGCTGATGATGCTGCTTCTGCCAAGCTGGGACCCGGCACTGAGGACTTATGCTGTCTGCCCCCCCCCCAGGTACCATCTTCCCCCTCCCCTGCTTGGAGGGGGGGCAGGGCCTGGGCACGTGGGCTGGACTTCCGGGTTGCCAGGGTGGCCAAAAGTGGCCTGCCATTTGGCAGGTGCTGCAGACACGCACCACAGGTGGTGCATCTAAGGGCTGTTAGGTGTGGCCCTTAGCAGGACCGAGGGGACCAGCGGCGGGAGGTTTTAATTTTTGTATATTTGGAATTTTGTGTTTTTAAGGGATTTTGGGGAGGGAATGAGGCGTATGCCATATGAGGGTGGAAGGCAAGGGAACTGTGTTAGGGAGGAAAGGGTCAACCCTCCTGGTGAGAGAATGGGGGGGTGACCCATGGGGAGGGGGGACATAGCCTCCTCATGAGAGGGGGTTAGTGCTGATTAATAGGAACGGGGACTCTCAGTGAGAGAGGGAGCCCCGGGGAGAAGGGGGTCGGGGGCACTGCCTCCGGGTGAGACAGGGGGGCAGTGCCCGAACAATAGGGAGAAGGGATTGGAGGAGGTTAGTGGGGTTATGGGGGGAGATAATAGGGAGGGTGAGGTTAGAGTGGGTGTTTTTAGGGGAGATGGGAGGGAGGGGGGAGAGGAGAGAGGGACACCTCTAGGGGCTCTGGGGGAGCAGCCGGTAGGAGGGGGTCAGAACAGTGTGGACGGGAAGAGAGAATCGGCTATAGGGGTGGTTCTGGGACAGTGACTGTATGGTCCATGGGTGTGTGTGGTTCAGGCTCCCAGGAGACCCAGGTCCCTTGTGGAGGTCAAAAGAGCCTCGTCCCCCTCCCCCCACTGAGGGTGAAGGAGGAGAAGGTCTAAGGTCCACCAATGCGGGTCCAATGCTGCTAAATGCAAGGTCTGTGGCAAATTAGGCCACGGTAATCCGGGATGAAATCCTGGATAGGGCTGTGGACCTTGTATGTATTATGGAAATCTGTCTGGATGAGTAGGCGGGGCCAATTTTGGCAGATCTCATTCTGGCTGGGTATGCCGTGAAGCACCAATCCCACACTGGGGTCCGGGGAGGTGGTGTAGCTATTATTTTCTAGTGAACATGACCTTTTAGGAGGTATCCAGTCCAGGAGATTCCGGGGATCGAGGCCCTCCATGTGGTGTTCGATTTGGCTGGGGGCAATTTTGGGGTGCTGCTGGTGTACCGGACTCCTTCCTGCCCAGCAGCATCCTTTGCTGCTCTAGCAGAGCTGGTCTCGGCGGTGACCCATTTCAATTGGGGTTCCTCCCTGGCTATGGCACAGAGACGGTCTTGGTGGCCTTGGTGGACGATCTCTGCCGGGAGATGGATGCAGGACGTTCGACACTTCTGAGCCTGCTAGATCTCTTGGCTGCTTTCAACACAGTGGACCATGGGCTGCTGCTGAGATTGGGGGGTGGGGTCTTGGCGGGACTGTCCTTGGATGGTTCTGCTCATTCCTCCCAGGGAGAAGCCAGCGGGTTGTCCTGGGGGCTGAATCTTCCAGCCCCCGAGCCCTGGAATGTGGCATTCTTCAAGGTTCCATTCTGTCTCCATTATTGTTTAATGTACACATTCAACCCTTGGGAGAGATCGTGAAAGGGTTTGGTCTGTGTTGCCACCAATATGCTGATGACACCCAGTTTTACCTCTCCTTTTCAACCGACCCAGGTCCTGCTGTCTCACTGCTGTCCCAATGTTTGGAGGCCATGGCGGATTGGTTATGGCAGAGCAGACTGAAGCTCAATCCTGATAAGATGGAGGTGATTTGTATTGTAAGCCGCCCTGGGATGCCATGGGCATGAGGGGCCGGCTAAGAAATACGAATAAATAAAAATAAAATAAATTGTCTGTCTTAGATTTTAAACCCACCAGGGCAGGGACCCTGTCTCCTTTCAACAGTTGTAAAGTGCCAGGTACATTGCTAGTGCAATAATAATAATAATAATAATAATAATAATAATAATAATAGATATAATTATGGAAAATTATGGTCACCCAAATAACCTTACCTCAATAATTTAATAAATAAATAAATATAAATATGGACTGTGGAGCGGAAGCCGAAAAGGAGTGTGAAAGGAGTGTGAGAGGAGTGCATTGTGACGGGACTAGGCAGTGTGGAGCAAGTTCTTTTATGGGGAGGACACTTGTGTTTCTTTGACTCAGTGATTGCAGCTGAGTGGACAGCGGCGGGAATCCCGCCTCCCTCACTTCCACCTCAGAGTCTATTAAACCAGAGGGGTGTCTTTGGCGGCGCCGGCGGCAGCGCACCAGGGGCAGCGCACCTAAGGGCTGCGCATGCAAGGGTGCACCCTTGTGCACGTGGCCTTAGGCAATGGTGGAGCGACTGGGTGGAGTGGGCTGTTTTCTCTCCCACTGGGTGTCAGGGGCATAGGTGATAGTACTGCTCATTGTATTGTTGGTTTATTATGTCTTCAAAGTCCAAACGGGTACGAGCCTCATTAGCATGGTCCTCACCTCCCTCAAAACAAAGGAAGATGGAAACTTTTTTCCCTACATTAAATAGATATGAGGTTTTAGAAGAGGGAAAGTGTACCGAGGACTTGCTGGTTTTGCCAAAGAAAGATGGTACCTGGAGTATAAAGGGGAAATCTGTTAATATTGATAAACCAGTGGTGGCTAGTGGAAACAGGCAGAAAATGGCTTCACTAGATTCCCGTAATGGGTGTGGGGAACCTTTGATTATGGAACCAGCTAAGATCAAACAATTTGCAGTACCAGGGGATTTGTTAGCTAAATCACCAGATATTATAAAGGCAAATTCAAATAGCTCAACATCTGTTTTTTTGGCTGAACATGTGCTACTAACTGCTCAAATGGTGCAATACATGTTCGTCCAGTTAAATTTATTGTCTTTAGAAGTCAGAGAACTGACTGAAATTCTGAGCCAGGAATGAGTAAAGAAGGCTCTGGTAGAGCCCTCTGCCCTAGGGAGGATAAATATAAGGAATGAAAGGGTTTTCCTTATCAACTTAAAAACATGGGGGGAAGTTACCTGACTATTGAAAGGTACAATAAGCAGGGGCGGAGCTCTTTAACTCCGTATCAGATGATATCAGATAGACTAGCTTTTAATGTTAGACCTACTCCTCGGGGTAATCTACCTTTTTGGAGCTCACCTCTTGAAGTAGCAGAGTATTTAAGAGTGATAACAGCTCTCCCTATAACTAGTAAAGATATTCAACTGCTCGATTTAATCGGGGCAGATAGATTTCAGAGGAACGTGATAATTCAGTTTAGACACCACAAAATGATATTTGATATTAGACAGAAAAAAGAACAATTATCACGCAATGGTGTATATCTTTTAAATGCATATACCAGTACAGAACAGGAGTATATTACCCAAATGTTAGACAAACAGCTGGGTAATAAAAATGACTTAAGGAAGGGAGAGTTGGGGAAAGGGAACGATAAGGTACGAGTAAAAGAACATTCTTATACATCCCTTCTACTGGATTTGGACAAACATCCTGTTCAAGAGGATGAGATGGAAGTGCAAGAGGGTAAACAGATGGAATCCAAAATAAGAGCAAAATATACAAACCAGGGAGATAGTGGGGATGATATTGATTCTAAGAATGAGTACGAAAAGAGGATTAACCCGTCTGATTTGTTGACTAAATTATGCTCCCTGTATAACCAAATCGCTAAATCATGTATGAAGGCGACTCATAGCAGTCACAGTAATGGTGTCCAAGAGGAGGAAAGGGTCAGAATGGGTCAAGATACAAACCAGATATTAAAACTGCTTGTGATTTATCCATGGGCCTCCTGCCTGCAGAATCTCTGATGTCTCCCTTGAAGGTAAAAGTAACATCTACTCTAGTTAGATCAAAAGATAAATTAAAGCCAGGTTTATATAGTACAGAAACCCTCACTGAGGGTTCTCTTTATAAGAGTATGCCGACCCTAGAAAGCCCAGAGGTCAGGGAGCAGCAGGGTCAAAGGGACTCGTTTGTTCCTTTCAGCCAGCCTAGTTACAAGGATACTAGTCAGGTGCAAAATTCCTTGACAGAAATTGACTGATGTAGACCCGGTAATAAGGGAGGGGGGTTGAAAGTATTATCATGGAATATAGCAGGGTGGGCAACCAAGTATAAAGATCCGGAGTTTAGACTGTTTATTGCCCAATTTGAGGTGATATGCCTTCAGGAAACATGGGTAACTTGGGATCAAATTGAAGTGGAGGGTTTTCACACCTGGGTAAATCTAGCACAACAGGTGAATGATCATGGCCGTGCCAGTGGTGGATTAATGACATTGCTTTCTGTTAATAGTGCTGTCCAAGCCCATATCTTGGATTCTACTAGCCTTAATATCCTAATTTCAAGATTGTCTACTTCATCCTGGCCTACAGCAACGTTGCTAATAACTGTTTATAACCCACCGTCAAAGTGAATACTGGACTTTTGGCAAATTTTGGCAAAGGGGTGTAATTTTAGGTTATCAGATAAAATTTCCGAACGATGGATTAATACTACTAGGCGATTTAAATGCCCGTATTGGGGCTAAGGCTTTTGACATCCTGAATGACTTGGGGATATATTGTCAGGGAGATTCATGTTGTGATTATAATATGGACAGTGTTCACAAGACCATAAAATCAATCAGGCAGGGCAAGAGCTTTATAAATTGAGCCTGGACTTCGCTTGGAAAATTTTGAATGGTAATAGTGAAGGTGATGTTAGAGGGAATATGACATATGTGGGGTCAGTGGGATGAAGTGTGATAGACTATGCGCTTGTGTCACCAGACATGATTAAGCACTTGAGATATTTTCAGGTAGGAAACTATATTGCAAGTGACCATTTCCCCATTCAGACGTGTTTTAATTTGGCCTCAGCATCTGCCAATTATTCAGAGGGGAACTGTTTAATTAGAAAAGAGAATGGAGATATTATACTTCATACGTTGAGATGGTCCAACCATCTAGAGATTGTAGTTCAGGTATTTTAAAATATCCCAATGTTGAGACTCTGGGTAAACAGTTGCTGATCACCAATAAGAGAGAGGACGCCTTGATTTTGTCGCAACAATTGATGGATCGGTTGTGTCCAGTACTCACTCGGGAACGTACAGATTGTACCCCCGTTTTTTGGGGGGAAAAGCCATGGTGGGACCAGGAATGTAGAGAGGCTAGGAGAGAGAAGAAGAAAGAATTTTATTGTGTAGCCGAAGCTATTACAAACCAGATACCTCTGGCACCCAAAAATAAAACATAATTTCAAAACTACATTAACAAGATAACATAAATACCAAACGTGTAATATACATTAGATGTCCACTATTTCTGGTAGTATACACACAAGACCCTCACAACCTCTCCTCTTAGTTAAACCCTTTTTGATAGGAGAGGGATGTACGCCTGAGAGCAACCGCAAGGCCAAAACTGGCCACTGAACGAGACAGTGGAGAGTCTAGTGGGCTAAGGAGCCACCTAAGAGTAAACTGGGGACTGTTGGCATACAGCATAAAGGGGAAAACACCCCACAACTTTTCCCTTAAATCAATCAAATCAGGACAGCGGAAAAAAAGTGGTAAAGAGAATCTGGCTCCAAAAGATCACAAAGAGGGCAAAGCCGATTCTCCCTCGGGATCCCCGCATATCGACCCCCAAGAAAATCTGCAGAAAAAGCCTCACATCTAAGGTGGGTAAAGGCTCGTCTTGCTGGGGCATCCAACCAGGAGAATAAATAGCTACGATTGGCCTGAAAGGGGACTGTTACAAAATAGGCAGGGGCAGCTTTCTGAGCTCGTAGAAGAGAATCCTCTGATTGAAGACCTTGGTCTGCCAACCTCCTAAATATAAGAGATTCAGCAGACTCACGCCCAAGCACCAACAAGTGGGCACTAGAGAACCCCAACTTGTGGGCTTCTAGTTCCATCAGGGAGTCCCAATCACTTAACAAGCCATGCGTCAATGCTAAGGCAAGAAGTGACCGGTCCTGGGTGGGGAACAAAGATATATCCAACCAATATCTAAGAGAACCACGGAGGGCACATTGCCTTATTGTGTGGCTGCCAGATTCTGCTCTTAAAATCACCTGAGGCGTACCCTTTGGGAGACCAAGTATTATCCGCAGAAAACCATTTTGCATAGCTTCCAGCTCATCAGCTAAGGATAGGCCCCAGACGGGAAATGTGTACAGGATTTGGGCAATTACCTTCGTTCTAAACACATGGAGAGCTGACCAGGTTGACACCGGGGCCCCCCAAAAAAGGTAACAATCGCTGCAGAGGTGCACCTTGCTTGGGCCTTTACAGCCTCAAAGTGGGCCTTCCAGCTACCACTGCGTGAAAAAGTACCCCCAAGTATTTATATGTGGAAACCTGCTCCACCTATATTCCAGTGATGGATTTTTTGACACCTAAAATTCCCCATTACCAGCATCTTTGTCTTATCATAATTGATGGATAACGCCACCTCTTTACAGTAAACCCCAAATTGGTCCATGACGCATCTCAGACCCACTATAGAGTGGGAGACCAAGACAGCGTCATCAGCATACAAAAGGGCTGGAGTAGCCCTGCCCCCTATGGTAGGGGCATGAGAAATACAAGAATTCAGGGATGGAACAAGATCATTCAAAAATAAATTAAACAGCACAGGGGCCAGTATGCACCCTTGACGGACACCCCTGGTGACTTGGACCCTGGAAGTTAAACTACCTGAAGAGTTGCACTGAACCTGGAGGGAATTCCTGTATGCAGCTTCACCATTAAAAATAAAAGACGAGGATCAATCGAGGTCTTACTTAACTTAAGCCATAAGCGCTCCCTAGAGATGGAGTCAAAAGCCACGCGAAGGTCGACAAAGCATAGGTGAAAGTTCTCGTAGCAAACAAGAGATCTCTTGGCCAGGGCTGCAAGTACCAAAACATGGTCCAATGTGGACTTGCCCTTCTGGAACCCCACCTGCTCGGGTTCCAGAATGCCACTAGAATCTAGCCACTGTTGAACCTTTGACAACAGAAAACGGGCGTATAATTTCCCTACCGTACTAAGGAGACTAATAGGGCGATAATTCCCCAGGCAAGTCGGGTCCCCCTTCTTAAAAATAGGTACTATAATACCATTGAGCCGCAAGAGAGGAATCTCTCCAGTCTCATTAATGACCGGAAATAGTGCATCCAGAACACCAGCCCACCACTCCGGTTCACATTTCAGGCACTCGGGAAGGATAAAATCATCACCCGGCACCTTGCCAGCTTTAAACTGTGCAATCAAAACCAAAATATCTCCCGGGGTCACTGGCTGCCATGCCGGAAAACTGTCCTTCGGCTGGGCCATGACCCTAGTACACACGGAGGAGGAGATGGAAAAAAGTTCCGTGTAGTGTCGTATCCATGCTTCAGGGGGGACTAAAAGGGAAGCAGGGGATCTACCCCCAAGCTTAGCCTTACGAATCAACGTCCAGAATTTCCGGGAATTGCCAGCTCCAGCTACACTTTGAAGAAGTTCCCAGTTCTTACGCTGAAACGCAGACTTCTTAGAGAGCAATAACTTCCAGTATGCCGACCTAAGCGATTGGAGCCGCTTGCGGAAGGCCCTAGAAGGATTGAAACTGACTGCCCTAGCAGCCTTACGGAGGGCCGTTCTTAAAACACTACATTACACTCTCTGTCAAACCACCCATGATCAAACTTCCCTCAGTCGACCGTTAAGAAGTACTATGTCAAGATTATCACAAAAATCAAACAAATATTTAGCCCCCGGACTAATCACTCTATCACTTGAGCATCTAACTGCAAGACCCAGCTCCTCCGCAAACTCATCCAAAATAGGGGCAACTGGGGTAGTAATAAGGCAGCCGAAGGCAGCCGAAGGGGAAGCCCCATGACAATATACATTGAACCCCTCACATAAAAAAGCTTCCAGGCACCATGTCTCCTGGAGGAGCAAAAAATCAAAATTCTCTATGAAGGCCAAAAAGCCCCTATCCAGCTGACAGGATTTCCACCCTGCGATATTCCAGGAAACCAGTGAAATACTATGAGGTTCTGAGAATAACTGTCAGGGATCCTCCCCCAACACTGGGCAAGGCCCTGATATTCCTCCTGCCACTGGATCTGGACCTACCATAGAGGGGGCCCAGGCCCAACATTCTGAGTGCAAGGGGGGCGATGCATTCCAGAAATATTCCCACCCCTTGCTATACCCCTCGATTGAACAGTCGAGGGAGAAGGAGACTCTACCAACTCTATCACCTCAGCAGGGTCGGCCCAAGATCCCTCACCCCTGCAAGAGAATGGCCCCAAAACCACCCTTGGGGAAATTGGGGAAAAGTTTGGGGAGGAAATTGGAGGGGGGCAGTTTCGAGAGCTGAAGCACTACAGACGTGGAATCCCCCCAGTTCCGTGACTTGCCAAGCAAGACATTTGGCTACCTCAGCTCTCTTAATTGACAGTGTAGCTGATCCAACCGAGCCATCAAATTACCCTGGACAAGGGGAATCATTGATGGCCCTGCCTCCCCCATAGGGGGCACCACGGGCCATCCACAAGTGGAGCTTGAGTCGAGTGGTACATCAAATCAACCTCCATCCCCATATGAACTGATGCACTCTCTCCAGGGGGGGAGTTCTGGGCCCGTACAGCAGTCTTAACCACTGCAGGCTTCAGTTGACGAACTGGTGGAACTAACTTGGAGAGGCTAGGAGGTTATTGAGGAGGGTAATTTGGAGTTGGCGGTTGGGTAATGGAATAGAACATACGGATAATTTTGGGGTGGCAAGGAAAAAATATAAAGAATTAATAATTAAAAAGACGGGGGAGTATTACCAACAGCAATGGAAACAGCTACAGGATGCAATTGATAAAAAGGATGATGTGACATTCTGGAGGATGGTAAATAGTAGTGGTGGGACTTGGGGTAAAAAACCGGTTACCGGTCTTACCGGTTACCAGTTTCAAAAAAATCGTTTTACCAAATTAAAAACGGTATACCGGTACCAGATCTTTTTCATTGCTTTGAATGGGGAACTGTCCCCATTGAAATCAATGAAAAAAAACACCAATACCTTCCCCCTCCCACTCCCAGACTGCGTGGGTGGAAGGGGGGACATCCCCCACCCACCCTGCCCAGCCTGGTTTTATTTATTTTTTAAAAGTTTTTTAAAAACCCAACTGGACCTGGGCTCCAGGCTGCCGCCAGCTGCCCAGTGGCAGCCAGACAGGGTTGTGGAGGCAGCTGAGCTCTCCTCCGGGAGCCCAAGCTGGCTGACTGCTGGCTGCTCCGGTAGGTAACCTCCCCTCCCCCCAGATGGCCTTTTTTATCTGTGTGCTGTTGTGCTTCCTCTGGGTGGCAGTGGCAGCGACAGCGTGGTACGGGCCCAACTGAAGCGCTGGCTTGAGCGCTTCACCAGGCCTTCTGGGGAAAGGCCTGGTGAAGCCAGGTATGGCCATTGATTTCAATGGCCGTAAGGTAAAAAAAATCCAGTACAGGACATGGCACCGGTATGGGGAATTATCGAATCTATCCGGTATCCCCGATACTGCCAAATACTGCGGTATTGGATACAGAGAGATCCAAAATTCCTACCCCTAGTAGGAAAACAGGAACAACGAACTAATATAGTAAGGATCCCCCCCTCATGCTGGGAAGAACATTTTGCAAAAATATTTGAGGAATAGTCCTCAGGAAAGAGGAGTGCTTTAACCTTAAATGAGGATCTTCCACTATGGGACCCGATAGATCCTTTTGAAGTTGGTGCAGCTATTGATGCTTTGAAAAGGGGTAAAGCAGCAGGTCCAGATTATATACAGGGGGACTTTTTAAAAATACTTCCCAAAGCTAGTATAGTGGTCCCGATCTATAAGAATGGAGCTAGAACAGACCCACATAATTATAGGCCAATTAGCCTCCTGTGTATTATTTCGAAGATCTACACCAGGCTCCTTTTAGATCATTTACAGCTCTGGTGTGAGGCTGAGGGTATTCTTTCAGAGGAGCAGGCAGGATTTTGGCCAAAGCGGTCCACAGTACGGCAGGCTTTTATTCTCCATCACATTATTAGTAAATACAAGAGGTGCAAGAGAAAGGTGTTTATGGCATTTATTGACCTTTCATCTGCGTTCGACACAATTTGTAGACTACAATTGTGGCAAGAGCTTATTCACCTACAAATAGATCAGAGATTACTGGCATTGGTCAAATCATTATATTCAGGAACTTCGCTGAGGGTGAGAATGCCCCCTAATGGGAAGTTGTCTGAGTCAGTACAGACCTGCAGAGGAGTCCATCAGGGCTGCCTCCTTGCACCTACTCTATTTAATATATATGTTAACCCCCTTATATAGGAACGTAAAGATCCAGGGAATTACCATCCCCCAAATATAGGTCCTGATAAAACATTCCTGTTAATGTATGCAGATGATACTGTCTTGATTTCTCCTTCTAAGAGGGGGTTAGAAAGATCTTTGAATGACTTTGTTAAGAGGTGTTCTGTTAAGAAACTCATTATAAATTACAGTAAAACAAAAATTATGATCGCAGCCAAGCGTTTTAGGAGATGTAGTTGGAATATTCAAGGTCATAAAATAGAGCAGGTGAGGTTATATAAATATTTGGGGATCATGATAGCAGACAATGGGGCTTGGCAAGCCCATGCCCAGGCAATCAAACTAAAGGCCCAAATAGATTCCATGGCTATTCAGCCCCTTTTTTTCTGATCTGGGCAGCAGTTGGTGAAAGTTGTACAAAAAAATCTTAGAAACTCGATTGATGGCAAGGATCCTATATGGAGTGCGAGTGTGGGGTTATGACCAACACGCTTTGAATAAATTGCTCCTAGTGACAAATCAACTGTGGAAGAGGATATTAAGACTTCCTTTAGCAACAAACTCAGCTATAGTATTGCTGGAGGTGGGCAGCGTGTCTTTGAACGTCATGGCTGAATTATGCCTATCTGAATTTTGGGCTAATCTTAGAAGTGCCCCTGATGCTTCCTTATTATATTTAGCTTGGAAGGAAAAGACACAAGACCTAGAATGTCGGGTGGACCCTTGGTGGGCAAAAGTGAATAGGCGCCTTGCTAACCTGGGTTTGTCGATCCCGTTTTTACAGGGATATACTAGTACTCAAATTGTTAGGCTCTTAAAACAACGGGTCCAGAACGTGGATAGACAAAATCTGAGAGCAGCAGCTGCGGGGGATGGGGTCTGTGTTTTTATAAGTATCTGATCCCTCCATGGGGGGGGAGGGCTTAGATAAGCATTTATTAGGACAAGACTCCAACTGATATATACAGCGGTTACGCAGGGGAGATATCAGGGTATAACATATGTTGAGAGGACCTGCCCTTGTGGAGTCAGGATAGAGGACTTGGCACATTATTTTCTGGTCGCCCCTTATATGATCGATATCGTAGGCAATTGCAGGAGCTCATGAAGTGGGATCCCACCCGCCCGAAGATGTAACAACTGATATATTTATTGGGTGATACAGACACAGACAGGACTAAATTAGTGGCAACTTTTACTTATAGAAGCGATAAGGTTAGAAAGGAGAACATTACCATGCCTCCAGGTATTTAATCCCTGGCTGGGGTCTAAGATAATATTTCAAGGGTGGGAGGGAGTTGAGACTTTGCTATTAGCTGTGGAATTTGTTTGATTCTCTGAAGGCGGCCGTATGTACGGCTGGTTAATGAAATTGCTATAAGCACTGAAGGCTTGAAATGGTATTTAGGCATTTATATTATATGGTCTCATTATACTCCTATTTTTGTGTATATTCATTGTATAAGAGATTGATTTTAAATTTTTGCTTGATTTTAAATGTTTAATGTTACCTAATTTTAATTTTATTAGACAGTTGTTTCATGTGCTTTATTTGTTGTGTCAACCATGTGGCTTACAACTGATAAAATTTACCTTACCTATAAATATTAAATAAACAATATGTATACTTCAGCAAACCAAACTTTGAAAGAACCGTCTTTATTAATAAAATAAACACCCTAAGTCCAGAACCTGAAATTATGACATTTGTATGAAACAAAGACCCTTTTCACACAGATGATGGAACCCTAGCGGTTCCAGGAGGTCCTGAGGGAGCTTACCCTGGACGTGGACGACCACTCTGTGGATGAGCTGGTCCGGCATTGGAACAGCTTGCTGGAGGAGGCCATTGACAGGGTGGCTCCGAGACGCCTTCTGCCTTGGTCTCGTCACCGCAGGACCCCTTGGTTTACTGAGGGGCTGCGGTGTATGAAGCGTGTGGGCAGGAGGCTAGAGCGACGCTGGCGTCGGACTCGGTCTGTCTCCGATCGTCTTCTCCATAGGGCCCATTTGCGGTCCTATGTGGAGGCTGTGAGGACGGCGAGGAAGGAATTCCTCGCCGTCCTCATAGCGTCTGCGAAGTCGCGTCCAGCGGAGCTGTTTCGGGTGGTGCGGGGGCTGGTTAGTCCGGCCTCCCTCCGCCTGGATGGGGACTTGTCCCGGGCCCGCTGTGAGGAGTTTGTCATCTACTTCGCAGACAAGATCGCTCGGATTCAGGCCGATTTCGACGCTGGGTTGATAGCAGTAGGGGAAGAGCGCGGGGGGGCGGAGGGTCCGTCTGGTCCATCTTTATGGGGTGAGTTTCAGGAAGTGACGCCGGCCGATGTGGTGGATGTCCTGGGGTCTGTGAGGGCCACGTGTTGTCAACTAGATCCGTGCCCGTCCTGGTTAATAAAAGCTTCCGGGGAGACGTTGGGGACGGTGCTGGCGAGGGTGGTGAATGCGTCCCTTCGGCAGGGGAGGTTGTCGCCTTGCTTAAAAGAGGCTGTGGTGCGCCCCCTGCTGAAAAAACCATCGTTGGACGTAGACGCGCTCGCCAGCTACCGACCTGTCTCTAACCTTCCCTTTTTAGGGAAGGTTATTGAGCGGGCAGTGGCGCTCCAGCTCCAGGGTCATCTAGATAATATCGGGCTCCTTGACCCTTTTCAATCTGGGTTCCGCCCCGGCTATGGCACCGAGACGGCGTTGGTGGCCTTGGTGGACGACCTCCGCCGGGAGATGGATGCGGGATGTTCGACATTTCTCATCCTGCTCGATCTCTCGGCCGCTTTTGACACCGTGGACCATGGGCTGCTGTTGAGACGACTGCGTGACCGGGGGGGTCTGGACGGGACTGTTCTTGAATGGTTCCGTTCATTCCTCTCGGGGAGGAGCCAGCGGGTGGTGTTGGGGGAGGAAACATCGAGCCCCCGCGCCTTACCGTGTGGCGTTCCGCAGGGATCGATCTTGTCTCCATTATTATTTAACATCTATATGCAGCCCTTGGGGGAGGTCGTGAGAGGGTTCGGGGTGCGATGTCACCAGTATGCTGATGATACTCAGCTGTACCTCTCGTTTTCTACCGACCCAGACCCTGCTGTCTCGGTGCTATCCCAATGTTTGGAGGCCGTGGCGGATTGGATGCGGCGGAGCAGACTGAAGCTCAACCCAGATAAGACGGAGGTGATGGTGGTGGGGAGGGCGAAGGGGGTGGTGGCCCCCCTGATTGGGGGGGTTTGCCCCCCTGTAGCTCAGCAGGTCCGGAGTCTGGGGGTCATATTGGACGCAGACCTGCGGCTGGAGCGGCAGGTGGAGGCAGTCGCTAAGGCTGCCTTCCGCCAGCTTTATCTGGTACGTAGGCTGCGTCCGTATGTCTCTGGCCCGGACCTGGCCTCCCTCATCCATGCCTTCGTCACCTCGCGGCTCGACTACTGTAACGCGCTCTACGTGGGGCTTCCCTTGTTCTTGGCCCGGAGGCTGCAGCTGGTGCAGAATGCGGCGGCCCGTCTTCTTACGGGGACGGGTCGCCGGGAGCACATTACACCGGTGCTCCGAGCGCTGCACTGGCTGCCGATAGTGTGCCGGGCCAAGTTCAAGGTCCTAGTAATGATCTATAAAGCCCTATACGGCCTTGGCCCCTCTTACCTTAGGGACCGCCTCGCCCTTCGCGCCCCGGAACGGCTCCTGCGGTCTGCCGGGGGTGCCCTCCTGGAGGTCCCCCGTGTTAAGCGGGGGGCCACGATGGAGCGGGCATTCTCGGTGGTAGGGCCGCGGCTGTGGAACTCCCTTCCGGAGGAAGCTCGCCTGGCCCCAAGCCTTTTAACATTTCGGCGGAACTGTAAGACCTGGCTGTTTGCCCAGGCCTTTGGGAGGGAGGGTGGGGAGGGATGATTTTAGTCCCCCACCCAGTTATTTATTTATTATCTTGCTAGCCCTGTTTTATAATGGTATATTTTATATTTTATATTTTTAAATGAATTTTAAATGTTTTATTATGATTGTTGGAAGCCGCCCCGAGCTGCGTTGCAGGAGGGAGCGGGGTATAAATTTGCTAAATAAATAAATAAATAAATAAATAAATAAGATGCCCCCCACCGTCGCCCACATGTGTAACTGCGTGGGTGAGGGGGGGGCGTCTGTGCGCACTCCTGTGCTCCACCCATCTGCACCAATCCCCCACATATGGAGGCATTGGGGGAAATGGAGGTGCCTCTGTGTGTGGAGATGGGTGTGCATCGGTGTGCTGGCCTGCACACTCACTGCCGCCTCCACCCATCCCCCATGGACCATAGTGCCTCTTCAGTCTGTTTAAAAAGGGCCAAAGAAAGGCAAATGAGGTCAGGTAGACATAACACTAAGGGAACAATCCTCTGTCTATTGAAATCAATAGTTCAGCTCCCACTGACTTTAATGGCACAGAATTGTGCCCTCAATTTTACAAACATGGAAGTACATATTAAACAGTTTATAAAACCAATAGTCTATGTTCATCTTTTAACAAAAAATTAGTCTGTGTTAAGTCTAAACTGTACAAATGCAGTATCTCCATAGTTATTCTTACAATCCTGTGACAAAATACGAGAAAGGATGTTTGTGGAAGTTCATGACAGTGTGAAGTTCATGCCAGCTTATGTGTTTCCCTTTTTTCCTTGTCTCCGATATTCTGGAATGTTTTAGACATATGTGTACCTTCATGAAATTTACTTAGATGCAGAGTTTAATTTGTGGGGGGAGAAGACCTTGCCAGGACTCAGCCCCAGCAATAAATTCAAGGACGAGTTGAATTCTGAGAAATGTTTCCCGTAGGAATGTGCACCTCAAAATGTAAAAATTAAAAAATAAATAAAAACCCACCAGAAAAGGTATTATATTGGCCATTTGGGGGTTGGAAATGAAAGCCAGAAAAACCTGGATGGCTTATATGGCTTTCATTAATGACTTCCCTACCTTATCCCCTGTGTTGGTCATCATATAGATTAAACCACAACTACTCCTGGTTTATATTAAGCTGTAAACAGGCAGGGTGGTCTACTGGTTGGGTTGCTATCTGGAGAGTATGGTTCAGTTCCCTGCTCTGACAAGCTCTAGAGTGAGGGGCTGTGTCTTGTGGTACAGGCTGGAGCCCTAGAATTTGTTGTTTGTTTATTTATTTTTATGCAAATTAGGCACTGTTTAGATGGAGGAGAGCCTGGAGAAAAAAGAACAGACTAGAGCTGGATGTTGTGACTGCCTCCAGGACTTGGTTTATTTATGAAACCAACCTTCCAGCAATCCATACTATTTCAGCAGGGAACAGTGCACCCTTGTGCTGTGCGGTGGTCAGCTGTGTCAATCCAAACACTTTCAATGACGATGAAAGATCTATATAAATTCATATAGAAGGACTCTAGAGAGGTAGTAGACCTTAGTGGATAAGGTGTTGGACTTAGGCTTCTTTTAAACGAGGAGCGCTGAAGCGCCTCAACGCCGCATTAAAGGAAAGCCGCCGGAAGTGACGTTCTCCCCGTTGCCGGCGGCGGCTGGAGACACGGGGCTTTTGAGCGGCGCGTTCTTAAGACTTCAATTATCAGGCTTAAGAACGCGCCGCTCCAAAGCCCCGTGTATCCAGCCGCCGCCGCCAACAGGGAGAACGTCACTTCCGGCGGCTTTCCTTTAATGCGGCGTTGAGGAGGCGCTTCAGTGCTCCTTGTTTAAAAGCAGCCTCAGAGGCCAGGATTCTAATTCTGTCTTATTCATAAACTCATGAGGTGGTCTTCGCCAAGTCACTATTTCTCAGTTTCTGCTTTGTAAAATGGAAATAATATTGAGCTGCCTCACAGGTTTGTTCTGAGGGCTTGCTAGCAAAGTATTGTAATGCAGTTTAAACACAGAAAGTGCTATAGAAATAATAATCTAATCAATCATGTAAACTTTGGTTGCTGATGGAACTCCTGGCGGTATTTTCACATGGACGTGGGAGTGCACAACCTCAGAACAAGTCGAGGAGTGCATTCCCACGTCTGCCTGCTTGCAGCCGCATACTTGCAGCTGCATCTGAGTCTTTTTTAAACAGACCCTGCGGCTTCTGGGATCAACGGTCTACCCCCACATCTCCCCTCCCCCCCCACCATAGTGTTGCGGGCGGCTCACCCGTAACATTATGGTGTTGCCAAGAGCGGTGCTGCAGCTGCCGGATGCTGAGCAGACAGATCACAGCCCAGCTTCCAGCCACTGCCCCGGTGTTGGGGTGCCCACTCTGCTGGCGATGCTATGCAATCTTCTAGAGCACCGCTGGCGGGGTGCCGGCACGACAGCTTACCCTGCCTTTGCTCCGCCTGCACATCTGGTGGGGCACCTTTTAACGGACGGCCCACTTGGGGGCAAGGCAGGGTGGTGTCGGGGCAGATTTCTATGTGAAGACACCCAGTGTTTCTTTTATTCAAGCATCCACTTTAGTGCATTAAAGCATGAGGCAGAGATACCGGTTAAATGGTATCACTTGCCTATCACAGCTGTGTTTCTAAGTGACCATTTTTTTTTAAAGGATAGGGAATGGTAACCCAAGATGGCACTGAGATTCCAATGGGAGGAGGTGAGGACAGCAGCTGCCTTTCCCATCGCATGCTTCCCAGTGTTCTCATGTACTGCTCTTTGTTGTTGCAGAAGCCTCTTAAGTACATAATAATAGGTACAGCTCCAATCAATGGTGACCTCACGCTTGTGCTGATGATCAGACAAATTGCTTTCTTACTGCAGCTGCAGCAGAGATTTTTTGCTCCTCGTGGAATAGTCAGTGTCCAGGTGTTCTATATGTTGCTCCATCCCTATTTTCAATATTCCAGTCAGAATTTAAAAGGAACAACGAAGATTGACCTCCATATCTCCTGTACTTGGTTTTCCAGCTAAAGGGTCTGACCAACCAACAACTGAAGATGCTGCCAGAATAATAGGCTATTTTTAGAAGAAAACCTCCCCTTCAGATGTTGCTTCTTGCAAAAACATAATTAAACAACAACATGCAATGTAGGAATGGTACTACAGAGCCAAAAAGAAAATCACTCCAATCCTACAGCCAGTCAGCACTGGGGAAAAAAAGTTTGATCAAGAGAAAATACAGATCTGGAATTGGCTACCTTAGAAGTCTAGACAGAGAATCTGGTTGTAGTGTTGGTTCCAAATGCAAAAAATGGAGACAAAGTAGGCCAGCTCTTTTGTTGTTCATTTATGTAGTGCCTCTCCACCGGAAGTCACTTGGAGCACTTTGCAATGTTTAAAATACAATAAAACAGCATAACTTAAAATCCATATAAAATTCATTTAAAACAATTTAAAATGAGAAGATAAAAGGGACAAAAACATACATGAACAGGAACCAGCAGTAGATCTTCTAAAAGCACCTGGAGAATAAAAAAAGGTGAGAGAGGAGGAATAATGAACATCTGGAGGAAGAAAGTTCCACACTGAGGGGCCTGCCGCAGCAAAGCCCCAATTGCCCCCTGACATAAGGCACAATGTGGGATCCTCAAACAGCGGGTGACACCTGAGCACAGCTAGCCGGTAGGGTGAGGTTCCAGGAGCAGGATATAATCAGGGCCTATACCATTCAGGGTATTTTCAACCAGCAACACAATCTTAAATTCAATTTGCTGCTTTATAGGCTGCAAATGCAAAGAATGAAGGACGGGCATACTATGATCACAGCTGCCAAACCAGTAAGCTGCTGCATTCTGAAGAAGCTGCAAGTAAGTAACAAAGAAGCACCACTGGAAACCCATAGTAGAGGGAATTACAAAAATCAAATCTTGTGGTCACCAGGACATAGGTCACTATGACAAGATCAGCCTCAGTGTAAGATAAGTAGGGGTGTGCACTTCGTTTTCATTATATTGATAAAGATAACTAAATTCTTCGTTTTCGTTATCGTTATTGCACTAACGATAATGAAGGTAAATAATAATTAAATCAATAACAATAACAAAAGTCATTATTGATTTCGTTATTGCCTGGCAGGTGTTTTTTGGATGGAAATGTGGAAGGGGGGAGGGAGCAGACATCTCGGAGCCAGAAACAGTGCTGAACTCTTGAACTGGTCCTGTGATGGGAGAGGTAGGACCTGATGGATATAATCGCTGGTCAATAAGCAGTGCAAGCAGGTCCCAGGCAGTTGCAGGGCACCCTGTGATTGTTCAATGCCTCCTGCCTCCCAGAACCAATCATGGGGGATCTGGGGAGGGCATTGCAACCCTTTATGTTGCAGGGCTAGGCTGTTTGACACTTGTTCTGTGTTAGCTCTTGCTGTGTTAAGTTGCATTTACAGAATTCTGGAGCTGCTTGCACTAAAAATCTTCCCCAGCCCTCAGTGTTATACCTTACCTTTCCTTATACCCTTTATTTTACCTTTTCCCTTCCCCTGTCTGTCTCTCCCTGTCCATATTAGAGATAGTTAGATTTGATATTATATAGATATTAGGATATACTAGGCTTTTTATTATTTATATTAGCATTAGAGGATAGGAATAGGATAGATAGATACTTAGAACACATAGCAGCGGTTTATTGATATAGATACTTAGGAATATATTTCATACAGTATTTATTTATTTATTTTAAAAATGTATACCCCACCACCTGTTGCCATAGGCAGCTCAGAGCGGCTAACAGCATCAGTAAAACAATAATATAATAACACATTAAAAGTGTCATCCTTCAATAATAATAATAATAATAATTAATATAATATAATAAAAAACCCACCCACATTTGCACTCTCCCCACCCCCTACCACCCCATTACCCCTCTCCCTCACCAAACGCCTGATGGAACAGCCAGGTCTTACAGTTCCTACGAAAGGCCGGGAGGTCTAGGGCCAGACTGGTCCCCACCAGGAGGGAATTCCAGAGGCACGGTGCGGCCACCGAGAATGCCCTATCCCGGGTCACCCCCTGGGAAACCCAGAGGACCTCCAACATGGCGCCCCCAGGTGACCGCAGGGGCCTATCCAGAACCCAGGGAGTGAGACGATCTCACAAGTAGGCAGGGCCCACGCCGTATAAGGCTTTATAGGTCAACACCAACACTTTGAATCGAACCCAGAAGATTATTGGCAGCCAGTGCACAGATCGGAGCACTGGTGTAATGTGCTCCCAGCGGCCCAGTCCCATCAAGAGCCGGGCCGCCGCATTCTGCACTAGCTGCAGCTTCTGAGCCATCACCATAGGTAGCCCCACATAGAGCGTGTTACAGTAATCTAACTGAGAGGTAATAAAAGCATGGCTGATCGTGGCCAGGTCAGAAACCGAAACCAGCGGTTGAAGTCGCCACACCAGATGTAACTGGCGGAAGGCACTCCTCACCACAGCCTCCACCTGGAGATCCAGGTGGAGCTGCGCATCGAGGAGTACCCCCAGGTTCCATACCTGGGAAGTCAGCGGAGGACAAGACCCCATCAATCGAGGGAGCCATCATCTCCACCGACTTACCCACTAACATCACCTCCGTCTTGTCAGGATTCAGTCGCAGTTGATTTGCCCTCATCCAGTCCCCCACAGCTGCCAAACACTGGGTAAGCACCAAGACAGCTGGGCCTGGGTCGGTCGAAAATGAGAGGTACAGTTGGGTGTCATCCGCATACTGATGAAACTTCACCCCAAACCCTCTGATCACCTCACCGAGCGGCTGCATATACACGTTGAACAGGAGAGGAGACAAGACAGAACCCTGCAGAAACCCACACGAGAGGTCTCGGTAAGATGAAAAGCAGTCACCTCACCAAGTACCACCCGCTGAGTTCTCCTGGTCAGGAATGAGCAGAACAATTCAAGAACGATCCCGCCCACCCCCACACTATCTCACAGGTGCATCACCAACATCTCATGGTCAACGGTATCAAATGCTGCCGACAGATCTAACAGGAGCAATAGGGTCAAATGACCCCAGTCCTTTTTACGTCGGAGATCATCCACCAGGGCCACAACTGCTGTCTCAGTGCCATGACCTGGATGAAAGCCAGACTGGGAGGGATCAAGATAACCGATGCAGTCAAGATGCCCCTGTAGCTGCTGAGCTACCACCTGTTCAATAACCTTCCCTAAAAAGGGAAGGTTAGAGACAGGTCAATAGCTGGCAAGGGAGTCAGCGTCAAGTGATGGTTTTTTGAGCAGAGGTTGCACCACCACCTCCTTGTGGTATCCCAGCACTCTGCCCTCCTGCAGGGAGGCATTGACCACCCCAGCCAGCAACGGCCCCATTGTCTCCTGGCAGCTCTTAACCAGGCAGGACGGGAAAGGATCTAATTAGCAAGAAGTGGCTTAAACCGCCCCAAGCACATCCACCACATCAGCGGGTATCACCGACTGAAAGCGATCCCACAAAATTGGACAAGCTGGGGCTTCTACATCCTCTACGACCTCCACTGTATTAACTGTGGCATCGAGGTCTTGGTGAATGTAAGCGATTTTCTCTGCAAAATAATCCACAAAAAGGTCACAGCGGGCAGATGATGACTCAACCTCAGGGTTGAGGGAGGCCGGACTGACCAGTCCCCATACAACCCGGAACAGCTCCGCCAGACAGAATTTAGCAGATGCTATGAAGGCAGCAAAGAATTCCCTCTTTGCTGCCTGCATAGCCATGGCATAGGCTTGTAAACTAGCTCTATGCTGCAATATCGGCTTCAGCATGAGAACGATGCCACCATCGCTCCAGCCGTCGCTGCTCTTGCTTCAGCAACTGCAGCTTCTTGGAGAACCAAGGTCTGCGGAGCCTCCGCCTGGGCAACAGATGCCTGGGAGCCATTTTGATCGATGGCCTTCATCAGCAAGATGTTCCATAGCTTGACAAGGTCATCGATGAGATGGTCATCGAGGTCAGAGGGGGATTCCCCCAGAATGTCTATAAACCGCACTGGGCCCAACAGTCTCTGGAGGTGGACCATCCTAATAGGTTCCACACCCTTCCAGGGGCAGACATGTGCTAGAAGGGAGGTCTGCAGAAGGTAATGATCCGTCCATGACAAGGGCACAGCTGATACCTCCCCCATTAATGGAGCACCTGCCTCAAAGTCAGTGCAAAACATGAGATCCAAGGTATGTCTTCCAAGATGTGTCGGGCCAATGACCCTCTGGGACAGGCCCATGTTTGCCATGGTGGTCATGAACTCATGCTCGGCTCCCCCGAGAACTGCGTTGGTGTGGATGTTGACGTCCCCCAACCTATCGTCTTTGGGGACTGCAACAGCACCCCTGACACAGCCTTTGCCAGAGAATGCAGGGAGGCCACCGTACTGGTAGGACGTGCACTAGGCATTGTTTGGATTCAGCTTCTCCAAGTGGGGAGGGGAAAGATGGTACCGGGGGGGCGGGCAGCACAGTCCCTTGGCGACCAGGTTGTGGTTCGGAGGCGGCAGCAACAGAATTGGTGGCAGCATTGGCGGTGATGGCACCCTGGTGAGCTGCTCAGGAATGGTGGTGGGGGCAGCCAGTATAGGTTATTGGGTGTTTTGTTTAGGTTAGACATACATATTAGCAATTTTTCATATTGTCATTATGCACTTATTATTACTACAAAATAAATAAATAAATAAATAAATAAATAAATAAATAAAATTAAATAGCCGCCGGGGCAGTTCTGCACATGCACACCCTTTTCCTGCAGACGGACTTCCCTTTTCCAAAATGGCGGTGATGCTGCCACAAAACAGTCCCAGTGGCCATTTACGCATGTGCAGGTTTATTTAATTTTATTTATTTATTTATTTATTTTAATTTTTTTACAAAACAAATGAAAGCAAATGCATGTTGTTTGCTTATTCATTCTTTTTGGTACATTAGTTACTTAGAACAAATGGGGCTCCATTTGTTTTCGTAACTAATAAAAACAAAACATCCAGCATCACAAATTAAGTCTGTGGCAGTGCTTGGTATTAAATCCCCACTTCACAGCCAATGACCATGATCCACCTAAGTGCCAGCACTAGGAAAAGCTGTGCCGGTGGAAGGGAACATGGCACCAGCGGCCACAGTGCTGAATCCATCTCCGGGCCCTGCACCATGCAGGAGGAGCTGGAGGAGGTTGGTCCAGGAAAGGAGCAGCAGGAAGGGGGGCTAGAGGGGGTGCCCTGACCCTCTGAAGCTGCTGCACACTGACCTGGGCAGCCCCCCAAATCAGCTTACAGCACGCCCCCTCAATCACAGGAGCCCTAGACAGTACCCCGTGAGACCCTGCCCCTCCCCTCCCTCTCAATGTGCTGTGGTGCTGGAACAGGAGCCGGATCACATGTGGAATCATCCATGGCTCCTGCACTGGAGGGTGAGTGCTGTAGGCCACTTTCAGGGACTGCCTGGGCCGGCGTGCAGCAGCTTCGGAGGGTCAGGGTGGCCAGTGTCTGTCTCCCTATGGCTGCACCTGCCATAGGGAGCAGGTGTAAGTCCCCGCAGGCACAGCCAATCAGTTGGGGGGGGGGGAACAGTGGGATTTCCCATGGGAGTAAACCCCATTGGGGTGTCCACTGGCCCTGGGGGCCCTGTTCTGGGGTTGTGAGCCCCTTGCATTGGCAGTGCTCCCTGCTCCACCGCTGGCGCAGGGGGCATGGCACCTTTGGATATGGAGGGTGTGTTGCCATTAGACTGGCAGAACACCACTTCCGCCAGCACCCAACACCCCCATCCCGCTCCCGGCCACTTGCTTTTTCTCGGACCTCTGCCAGTGCATGGCCCTTAACTCTGGCGGTTGGGCTGAGCTGGCCCAGCTCTGTCCAGCTGCTGGTTGCTTGTTTCCTATCAAGGATCAGCTGTTGTGGGTCACTTTGCCAGAGACTTTCAAACTCCCTGATAAACACCATATCCACACTGAGGTCATTTTAAATGCTTTCCGCCACCTGATAACAGACTTTGTAGACAGATTCTTTCATAAACTTTAGATTCATTTTCTGTTGATCCCTTGTTATGAAATCGTCATTTTTAAAAGCTGTCTGAAGGTCTAAATGCTTATGTCTAAAAAGCTGTTAGCAAACATATTTCTGAAGTGTTATAATAGCCTAGGAAAGAAGCCTGGTTAGATCTCTCTCATAAAAACAGCAGTACTTGGCAGTGCCTGGTATGGGGAGCCACATCTCCACATCACATCCAAAGCACTGACTTGGCACGTTCAGGCTGTAAACACTCCTTTTCTACTTTATCCTACATGAAGGTGTTTGGGTTTTTAAAAAACCCTTTCACTCCTATTATTTAACACTTTCATTATTCTAATGTTATATTGGTGCAGTTGATTTCTCAGTTGCTTATTCATGCCCACATTCTGCCACCTGTGGTCAGGTTGGCCCTAATTCAGGAAAACACTTAAGCACGTGCGTCGCCTAAAATACTCTCTTGATGCTGAGGGCATAATTCTCCACCCATTGAAGCCGACGACAACACTCTCATTGATTTTAATGGTGGAGGATGTCATGTAAGTGGCACTCAGAACCAGAGAAGTATCTTACCCTGCTAGCAGGGGCAGCCCTCCTTTTGCTTGTGACATAGGGCATTTTTATATGCTCCAGACCAGACCACACATGATCAGGGTCTCTAAGCCTGCAGGTAGTGGCACCCAGATGAGTTCTGGGAAGGCACGTTTGTCAAACATCCCCCCCGCCCATGCACACATTTGCAGAACCCAGACTTTGAATACCGGGAGAAAGCTGGAGCATGTAAAAACACTCCTAGACAAATCCAGGTCCCAAACCCCCGGCAACATGACCTTGTGCTCCTTTCCAGTCCTCTTCCTCGTTGCTGCTTTTCCCCCACCCAAGGATTTCCAGGCAGAAGGAGGCACTACACTACCATTCTGCCTGCTCATGAGGCACACAGGCAGCATCTTGTGAGATGAAGGGAAGGAGCAGCACTAGCAAGATGAGGGAGGAGGCCTTGGAACCAGGGGATGGAGGAAGGAAAGAGGAGAATGTCTCTGGGGTGCCCTCCCTTGCCTTGCTAGCACAGTGTTTCCAGGACAGCTGGAGCCTGCCAGTGGCAGGAAAAGGGAGTGCCACCAGTAGTGGGGAACAGCCAGGGCTGGCCATAGAATTTGTGGGGCTGAGGGTGAAACATGGGGGCCGCGGTGACCCTCTGTGGGGCCCTAGAGGTGGTTGTGTTTGGGGCCCTGGTGGGAGACAGTGGGGCCCCAACACCCTGCCCTGGTGAAATCGGGGACCACTGCAGGACCCCCAGAAGAGCATGGCCCAGTGTGGTTGCCCCAGATTGCCCTGTGGTAAGGCCAGCCATGGGCACAGCTGTCGTCTGCCCATGCTTGGTAAAGGAAAAACCAGATGGGAGAATCAGAGGATGAGATTTCTGGGGGTTAGGGCACTGCACACCCACCTTTAGCAAAATGTTGACTGTGTCCCTGATTCAGTATGAGTAGAGATAGTAAACCTAGCCTTAGTTCTCACCAGTTCCTTACTTGGTCAGAAGTTTCAATAAATTCAGGCAAATTCAGGCAAAAATTCAATAAATTCAACCTGAGGAAGAGACTCACTTAGGCCTTAGATTTGTAAACACTTGTCTGAAGAGTAATTGAAATCTGTTTTGAACTAAAGGGTTTTTGTGTCAGCATTCACGGAAACATAATCGTTTTCAGGTCACTGCAGCATCAACATCAGGTTGGTTTCACATAATCCTGCTCCAAATTAACTATGGAGTTGTTGTTCATCTGTCCAGAGTGAGATCTGTATTTTATTTATTTATTTAATCAAATTTATTTCCCGCCCCTCCTGAAAACAGCTCAGGGCAGCTAACAATCTCTCTCTCTCTATATATATATATATATAAACATTTTTAAAATATTGATAAAATTACAACAATTAAAACCAGGGTAACACTAAAAGAATCAATAGAATACATAAGGGTGGAGGGAGATAAAACCCCCTCCCCAAAGGCCTGGGCGAACAGCCAGGTTTTGCAAATTCGCCGGAATGTTAAAAGGCTTGGGGTATTCACTCCACCCTCCACTCTTTGCTCCAGTGAGAGACAGCCCCCATTGGCCGAGAAGGGCAATCCATCCCACCGCATGGGAAATAATAACAACTGTTCATTCAGACACTCTACTGAGGGAACAATCTTTTATTCATTAAAGTCAGTAGCAAAACTCCCATTGAGCCCAATCCCAAGCCCATGGAGCCTATGCGCACACATGCACCATGGAATCCGCGGGGTTCCATTTGCCCGCAATAGGAATGTGCGTGGGTTGTGCATGTGATCCACAGTGTTTGGGATCGGACTCACCGTCTTTAATAGTGGAGAATTGTCCGGTGAGTAGCAGATAATTGCTTGTTGGATACCACTGAGGTAACATATGTTCAAGTATTTTTGTCTGGAAAAATGTCCATGCTTGAAAACTTGGCTGTATCCATCTTGCTCAAAACAAGCAAACAAACAAACACACACAAAGGACCAAAAAATGGTGTATACAGACCTGAGCCAAAAATACAAAATATACCAATAAAGGTCTGTAAAAAATAAATAAATAAATATGTTCATCATATATATCCACAAATAGAACCAGAACAATTGAAAACCCTAATCCATAAGTCATGAGACTAGAAATGTAAAGTTCAAGCTAAATACGTAGTAAAAGTAACCAAGCCAACACGTTTCAGATTAGCTTCCTCAGGGCTTCTCTATTATCTTGATAAAATAGCTTGACTTCTGTACAAATAGAACAATTGACAAACAGTAAAGGAAGAAATAATAAATAGGAGGGATATATAATTTGGAGCCCATGGCTGTGAAAAACAATTTGAGTGAAATTGCTTAAAGACATACTGTGCTTTTGTTAATCAGTATTTGTATTTAGACTAATAAATAATAATTAATAAACAATAAAAATAATAGTTACATTGGCACAGTTCATCTTAAAATTACTTCCCAGACATTAGTCAATCAACCCAGCCATATTATTCAATCATAGAGTAGAGCCAAAACAGGCAGGTAATTTGATACTTGCATGTAATACTTGAAATTTTAAGTAGTTTACCAGATGTCCACTCTGTACCCAATTACCTAGTCAGGCACCTGATTATTAGAACTACCGAGTTATCACCATTGCCAAATTACCAAGTTTCCATTTTACTGACCAATTTCCCATTTTTCCAATCAATTCCAACTTACCTTCTTTTTAATTGATTTTTTGTTTTATCAACTGACTTTGTCTCACCATTTCACTCTGTTCATGTGTTTCTGAATGTCCCTGAGTAGTCATACCCTTTCTTTTCTATCTTTTAACCAGTTTCTGATTCATAGTAAGACACTACCTCCTATCCCATGATTTTTTAATGTTCTCAAGAGTCTCTCATGAGGGACCATATCAAATGCTTTCTGGAAATCCAGGTACACTATACCTACTGTGTCTTCCTTGTCCACATGCTTGTTTACACCCTCAAAGAATTCCAACAGGTTAGTGAGGCATGACTTACCTTTACTAAATCCATGTTGACTCTTCCTCATTAAGTCATGTTTTTTTAATTTTCTCAAGAGTCTCTCATGAGGGACCTTATCAAATGNTGCCCGGCACAGACGTCAAGCTTACTGGTCTGTAATTTTCGAGGATCACTTCTGGATCCTTTTTTAAATATCGGGGTTACATTTGCCACCCTCCAGTCCTCAGGTACAATGGCAGATTTTAGTGACAGGTTACAAATTACTAACAGTTGGTCTGAAATTTCATATTTGAGTTCCTTCAGAATTCTGGGATGAATGCCATCTGGCCCTGATGACTTGTTAGTATTTAGTTTGTCAATTTGCTCAAGAACATCCTCCAATGTCACATTGATTTGTAACAGCTCTTCCAATTCCTTGCCCACAAAGCTTGGACCCGGCGTGGGTACCTCCTCCAAATCCTCTGCAGTGAAGACCGACGCAAAGAACTCATTCAGCTTCTCTGCAATGTCCTTATCTTCCCTGAGGTCCCTTGTCATCTAATGGCTCAACTGACTCCTTAGCAGGCTTCTTGCTTCTGATGTATTTGAAAAAGTTTTTGTTGCTTGTTTTTGTCTCTTTAGCAAGCCTCCCTTCAAAATCTCTCTTGGCCTGCGTTATTAACACTTTACATTTATGTTGCCAGTGTTTATGCTCTTTCGTATTATTTTCATTGGGACTAGCCTTCCATTTCTTAAAGAATGCCTTTTTTGCTCTAATAGCCTCCTTCACCTCCCCGTTTAGCCACAGTGGAAGACTTTTAGTCTTCCTGCTTCCTTTTTTAACTTGCAGGATGCATTTAATCTGGGCTTCCAGAAGGGTGCTTTTAAACAGCCTCCATGCCTCTTGCAAACTTGTAGCCCTTGCAAGTGTGCTTTTTAGTTTCTTTGTAACTAGTTTCCTCAGTCTCCCTTTTTAAAGTTAAATGTTACCGCTGTACTTTTGTTTGTCTTTTTCACTCCAGAAATTATGTCAAATGTGATCATATTATGATTGCTATTGCCTAGTGGCTCCGCCACAGTTACTCCTTGCACCAGGCCCTGCGTGCCACTCAGGATTAGATCTAGAATAGCTCCTCCTCTCGTTGGTGTCATCACGGTGTCATCCCCGGGAATGTGGAGTGTGCCATGTGGGTGAACCCAGTTCCCATGTAGCTGCTGCCTGTCGGATGGGGCATGTACAGCGGCTGTGCATGTCCAGGTGGCAGCAGCAGCAGCATCGGGCCCAGAGGAAGCTCCCACCAGTGCCCAGTCCATTGATGGAGTAGTCCAGGAGAAACTACCACCACCAGGTCTGCAGGACTGAACCCCTCCCCCAGTGAGGCGTGGGGGTGGGTGGATGCTGAAGCTCTGCTTCAGATCCTACTAGTGTAAGCCATCCAGGGCACTGACACAAGCCAGTTCAGAACAGAGGAGGGGATAGGGAACCATCCCCCTTGCCAGCTTTACAAAGCCACCCCCGCCCCCCAAGAGAGCATCCCAGCCCTCCTACCCTGTGCATGATCGGCTGCTCTGATCTCTCGACATGCTCCAACAGCAGTGCCTGTCAGCTGCTTCCAGAATCGCTTGAGACTGACCCACACTTGACTAGGAAGGCAGCATGACTGTTTCTTCCAGGGCCCCATGATGGATCTTGCCAGTCTCTTGCCTGGGCAGCAAGAAGGAGCATGGTAAGGAGGGCCAGATGACAGTCCCAGCTGAACAAACATGCCTTGCTGAGAGAGCCTGATTGCTAGCAAGAAAGCAGAAAAGTCTGGTTCTCTCCTCTGTGCTGGAGTGCGTGAGTTCAAACGCTGCTACTGCTGCTGGGTCAAGTCAAGGGATGCAGCAAGAGCTAAGCTGATAATGCCCACCCTCTGCTCGGAGCAGCCGGGGGAGATCCTGCAGTGCCCTGCCTGTCTTTCTTGTCTCTCCTCTCTTATGGCTAGCCTCCCTTAAAGGTGACTTTGGGGCTCTCAGCACATTCATGGGCACATCCAGCTAGCTATGCCAACCCCAGATCCTCCCAAGGCTCGCCCGGCCTCCTGAGTGCTAAAGAGTTGCACAACCAATCATATCCCCCAGCCACTTTGCACACAGTAGGGGCCTATCTTTGCAAGGGCCTATCTTTGCAAGGATTGGGGTGGTGGTGGTGGTTCTGTGAAACTGGCAAGGGAGATGGTTCCCTCTCCTGTCATCTGATCTGGACTAGCTTGTGAAAGTGCCCCGGCTGAATTTCACTAGTGGCCTCTCAAGCATAGCTCACGGCTCCCCTCCCATGCTCCCCCTTGTCCCCTGGGAGAGGGGATGGATTCTGCAAAGCCAGTGACATCAGCCTTTCCCGGACCTCTCCACTACTTGACTGGCAGCTGGCAGGAGTGCCCTCTGGGCCTAATCTTGCTGCCGCCGCAGCTGGATCCCAGGTTCCTGCCCGTATATGGGGTTTCTGGGCTGAACTGGAGCAGGGGGAAGGGTGGTGGCTGTTCTCTTCCCTGCAGGACCCACCCATGGATCTGCCTGTGTCAAGGGCTCCCCACATTGTCCACATGAGTGGCTGATGCGTGGGGACCCCACGGAGTGGTTCCGGGTTCCAGCTGCCTCCCTGCCCATGTGATAACACCCTTTGACCCTCAGCCCATAGGTCAGGGTTTGGGAACCTCCAGTCCATGGGCTATGCCCCTGCTCTTAAATTTTGCTCTCCATGGTTCTTCCATGGCTGCTGTTATGTGGAATGTGCTGTCAAGGATGTGCTGGGCCAGAGTCCTTGAGCAGTGCAGGTGGAAATGTCCCTGTTTCCTGTCAGTGGGCAAACTACATCCGCAGCCTCTCTCCAACCGGACAGAGGCTAGCATTTGCATAGCACGCACAATGACTCCCCACCCCCAATGTAAAAAGTACCCTATGATGATGCACCCAGCAAATTATGGTAGATGGCAAAAAATATAATGCAATCAACACACTCGCCCCCAAGCTATGTTTATATTCAATTTCAATTTCCAACACACTGGATATTTTTTATTTTTTTTAGTTATTGGCAATCAGTAACTGCATCCGTGCGCCCTATCAACAGAAGCTTCCAAGAGCAAACATTTCCTACTAGTGGGAGGGGTACAGGGAGCTTGATTCCACAAGCCTTACTCAGACAAAATGTGCATTGACTCCAGTGGGGCAGGAGGCTGAATCCGCCTTGTGAAGGCCTCCTGTACCTTGATCTTTCTTCGGCTGTCTCAAATCAATACGGCTTTATGACTGTGCTCTCTTGTGTGGGGAGAACAGCTCTGCAGGACCATGAGGTCACTTTTTTCAGTGTGTTAGTCACTTTCCATGCTGAAAGGGATCAAAGCAACTTTATGGATTGACACAGTCACTCAGCAACAGCTCCTTAGCCTTCATGGTTTAAACCTTCTTGCAAAGCAATGCTAATTGCTGCAACAAAGTACGCGCAGGGTCCTTTCTTAGATTATTATGTTTTAATTCTTCTGGAATGGAAGGTGTCATTTAACCTATGCACTGTAATTATTGCTTGCAATAAGGGGTTTTGTCCCTCCCCCCCCAATATGGCCTTTTTCTTTGCAAAGCGCAGGTGTGTTACCAATGTGGTGCATGTGTTTCTTTGATTACCAGTGGAATGCAACATGCGTGTGCACGCTTGCCTTTCGTTAAAGGCTATTTATCCTTGGCTGTGTCTCCTGAGCAGGCTATGTGGGAAAACCACTCGGGGCGAGGATCAGAGGAGCCTGTTCAACCTCCAGGAATTATTTAGCTATATGGAGATAATTTATAAAATAAACAAAAAGCTCTGTCTCTATATTTAGCTTGGTAAAAATTGCATGAGATTTTTATTTTTTTAAATCACTTAGTAAAAGTAAACACCAGGTTAATTAGAAGCGAATGAAGCTTGGATCAGCAAGATGGCTGTCTCTGATCAGTATGATTACATACTTTGAGAGACAGTGATTGAATAATGATCATGTTACCATCCCTTACTAGTGGGCATAAATACTCTGGTACTAGCCATTTCAAGGTATTGATATTTTTTCCCCATTGGAGTGTATGAAGAATGCAATGTACAAATCCCTTTGCCAACAAAGGGATCTCTGCATCTCCATGTTTCTATACTACAGTAAAAAATGACCACTTTATGTCTTAGACAGAGACAGCGACTGGCAGATTTAATTTAATATATTACCTTGTAAAAGGCCTAGGGGTTATACTGCAGATGAATCAACCATCTCACTGAATACCCCCATCTCCTTAGGGTTTACTTTCGGTGGTGTCTAGTGCGATAGGTACGCCTACAAATCAAATCGAACTAGGAAAATGGCATACAAATAGATTAAACATGTGTCTTCATATAAACTTAAAGCTTAAGCAACACAAGACCAACAATTATCCTTTCCTCATGCCTAAGAAAGAAATAGACAAAAATGCAAAGAGAGAGACCCTATGCTGATGTTTTTATCACATGCAAGTGTACCTAGAAGCTGATAACTATTCTTCCGTGGGTTCTCTGTCATGTAGCCTGCATTCTGAAACCTTCAGAGTATGCTTTGCACATCCACAGTATCGGCTAATATGGGCAGTTGCGGTATTATGTTATATTTTAAGTGTATTGTTCATGTTTTTTACTTTTTAAAAAGTGCTTGTTTCCCGTCACTGTGCTAGCTGACAGCCTTCCAAGGCTTAAGTTGAGAGACAGACACCATCCTCCCTGCTGCTTTCCCAGTTAAGAAACCAGGATTTAATCAAAGTAGGCCTGGACAAAGAGGTGTGTCTCACAGCTCTTTTTAAAAGTAGCCAAGTGCATGCTTAATTGTATTTCTGCAGGGAATGAATTCCAGAAATGTGGGCTCACTACCAAGAAAACCCTGTCAGCAGCAAAATTGTCTTGTGGTTCAGGCACCGGACTGGGACTCAGGATATTTACGTGTTTGTAGCTCTGCCATTGGTTTCCTACGGTATCATGGGCCAATTACTTAATCCCATTGTATAGAGAGAGCAACAACTCTGCCCTGACAGGAAGACTATCAGTAAGTATTCTTAACCTCCTCATAACTTAGAGTTGAGGTGCTCCAGTAAGTTTGTCAAGGCACAGACTATATTATTGTACATGTCTGGATTGCAACGAGCATGTCTGGTGGCATAATAATTGACACTCTAGAAAAGCCTTTATTAAAGTGGTACTTGAGCAGTACCATTCTTTTGCCATCTACTCAGTTATTTTAGGTGCTACTACGCACAACGATAAACACATGCAAATCCATCCTGTGTTGAAGTTGATATGTCATCCTGGGTGCGTGTAGCTGGCTGAACAGGCATATATGCCCACTGTGTGCTTAGAGCTTTCTAATAATCTCCTCCCACCACCTGTTTCCCGGATGATTGACGTCCTTGTGGCAATGCACCTGACTGTGGGAGAGAGAAACCAACTCGAGACTAGGGCTTCCACCTTCCACAGCCCCAGAACTGAAACTGCTGGGGCTGTGTAGGCATGGGCAATGCTTCATTCCAAAGAGAATCCAACTGTGAAAGCACCGTTTAATCCTTTTACCTCACTCACTGTTCTTCACCTCCCTTGTCCTCACTCCCCTCACCTCCGCAGTCGCTGCCCCTCACTCCCACATTTCCTCCCATCACTTCCCTTATGCCCTCTCTCATCACTTCCTCTCCCCTCCTTTTCCTTCACTCCTTGGGACAGCACCCCCCTCAGTCACTTCACTTGCCTGTTTGTTGTTCTTTCTTCCACCACGCCCCCCCGCCTTTTCACTCACCATGGAGATGTGCAGAAACCAGATTGTTCCGTTATTTTTTATTTTTTTATTTATTTATTTATTTATTTATTTGGCCTTTCAATAAACTCATCCCACACTGTTACTTAACATTCTTCATATCCTGCCCTCCTGCCTCAGGCAGCTTGGGGCAGCTAACAGTATCAAATCATAAAACCATAATTGACAATATTACAATAAAATATAAATAAAATAACCCCTCTCCCCCAACCCATGCCCCCACAGACCCTCCCCATCGTTTTCTCCGAAAGACTGGAGAAACAATTAGGTCTTACATAACCACCAGAAGGTGAGCAGATCCAAGCAGAGGTGGGCCTCCTCCAGGAAGAAGTTCCACAGACACAGTTTGGCCATCCGCCAACAGTGTGGACCTCAAGGAAACGAGGGCACTTCAGATAAGTGGGACCCAGACCGTGTAGGACTTTAAAGGTTATAACCAGCACCTTGAATCACGCCCAGAAGACTATTGGCAGCCAGTGCAGTGCACACAAAACTGGAATTATATGCTCACGCCGGCGCATCCCTGTAAGGAGACAGGCCGCCATGTTTTGCACTACCTGTAGACTCCAGACCATCACCATAGGCAAAAAATTAATGTTTCTGTGGTCTGTGGATGACCAAAAACAAGTAGCAGAGCAGTGTGTATAGACATAAAAGCAGCTGTGTACCAGTGCCTGCTCCTCATCTTGCATCTACAACAGTCCAAATGCAGAACGTCCATAGCAAATGAGTAGCAAGAGGCATGTTTGCATATGCAGACATAAAGCCCAAATGTGTGTTAATGTAAAAAATGAGTAGCTAGTGTTAAGTCTGGTAACACCCTTTATTGACGGAGGAGAGAAAACCATGGAAGTTACCAGTTTTGATCAGTTCCATTTCTCTCCCTTGTCCCCCCCACCCCAATCACCTGTTTTCTTGAATGCATCTCCTTGTAAATCTGTCACACTCTTGGGTGTGTGAGAGAAGAACACCACCTACATATAATCTTCATGGTGATTTGATTAGGAAAAGAGAGAGAAAAGTTCTTGTAAATGCTCAGTGAAAGCACTCTGAGTCAGAGCCACATATTTCTGCCGAATGTTGGTTAAGGACAAAGTAACTGTTCTTTTCTGAATTTTCAGTAATCCTTAACTTGTTTTTTACACACACCTTAAAGTGCTGGTCTTTCAATCTTCTGGGTTTACAAGTCCACAAGTAAGTTCCGGATGCATTCTTCACACAAACGCTGCCCTGAGACAGCCTAAAGTAGCCACAGCTGTAGACATGAGGGGCTGCCATGGAAACCAAGTGACCACAGCTGCCTGGAGCAAAGCAGTTTACCAGAAGAACTGTTTGCCAAAAAAAAAGTTCTGGGAGAAGTTCTATGCAGAAGTTCAAAGAGCCAGATTTTTAAGATCTGGGTGAGTGATTTAGACACATAGAAAGTTCAGGCTGTAACAGCAAACAATACAGGAAAAATGTGTGTGTAAAAACACGCAAAGACTGCTAGCTGGTGCTGCCCTAGGATGCAGAGTTCTTAGCTGCTGAGGGCTGAATTGGTAAGTAAGCTGACTGACTCCTCTTTGGGTATGTTGCAAAATGGGATTGGGAGAGTAGTCTTTTTTGCACTGCGGTTCATTCTTATAGGCCTGTACTAGGTTTTCGTTTTGTGGTTTCTGATTAGCCAATGGAGATGTGCTGCTCCAGCACAAGATGGGTATAATCACACCTGCCAGTAAAATAGTGTGGAAAGTCAAACCAGAACAAGCCCTATTTTTGACCCTTGGTTTGTGAGTCTCCCCTAGGGCTAGGTGCAACAGTGGAAGCTGAGCCACGCACTTTAATGATTAGAAGATTGCCTAGGAGTTTGTTGCAGTAGAATTCCAGTAAGGTATCCATGTTGTTGAAGATTTCCCCACTCTCTACAAACATTAAGCTCCAAGTTGGAAGGAGTGGGAGTGTTATGTGAATGTCAATCCTCATTATTCACTTAACACTTCTTTGGAGCATCAACTGATTTGTTATTTATGTGTTAATTCAATTTGTCTTGACATGATGTGCTGTGCTATTGCCTTTCTCCTTCCTAAATTAGGATGGGCAGGCATTGCTTTACTGAAGCAGAGAAAGAGCCTAACCATGTAAATCATTCCTCACATGAGTAAATTTACGCCTGCAGTCCTCAGTCTTATGTATCCCAATTATACTGTCAGTGGAGTTACTTTGGAGTTACCCTAATGTAGTGAGTGCAGCCTTTGGTCCACTGTTTTCAGAGGGACTACTAGGTTATGTGGCTTATTAGCTAGGGACCTGGATTGGAACTGGAAGATCTGGAATCGGTTTTCAACTCTACCATTTGACCTGCTGTGTTAAACAGAAGTGATTTGCCACCGTCCTTTGCTTCTACTGTGTGCCATTTTAAACGGGAAGCTCTTTATGGGGGAACAACCATCCCTAAGGTCTTGACACGAAGGGGGTATGACCGTGCTGGAAGAAGGTGGGGCAAAGGGACTCTGCCACTCTCTTCAATATGGCCACACCCCCTCTGGAACGTAATGATGTCAGGATGATCCAAAAGGGGCGGGGCCACAGAATGTGGGTGGAGAAGTCTCTTCACCCTGCCCCTTTCTGAAATTACCGCACCTCCAGATCCAGGCACCCCAGGATAATCTGTAGAAATCACGGCTTCATCCAGAGTCTGGAGAGGACAGGTTAAAACCTGGAGATGCCACGTCAGATCCCAAGGGGTGGTAACACAGGAAGGAATTTTCTCTTCTTATGTGTTTTTATAGGCTCTTGCATAATGGAATGATGTATGTACTCAGTTGTGTTATAATACCAATAACAAGAAGCAATAATAATATAATACAAACCCCCTTGCACAGATCTATTTCATTAAATTCATTTACAGATCTATTTATTTATTTTATTTAAACAAATTTTATACCCCGCTCCTCCTGCCATGACCTTATGTCTCCCACAACTCTCAAACATACTGTGTTACCACAACAGTAGAAATCCTCTTCTGTGCACACCTTTCTAATCCTCACAAAAAGATGTCCCCCAAGGTGACCAGATAATGGGATTTTTTATTGTAAATAATAACAGTGAAATAATCACAGTTTTGCCCGTTGGCATTGTTCAAACAGTAGTACACTGACTCCTGGCATTTGCAAACACTGCAGAGCTTTATTTGTAATCTATTTGTTTATTGGAAAGTGCTCAAGTTTGACAGTGGTATGGGATCTGGGGTTTCAGAATAGATAAGGGTGTGAAATTATTGGAGTACTTTGCATTTTTAGTATCAGGAATAAAACTCTCCTAAAAGTTTTATACTCTCCTAAAAGTATATTGCTGTCCAATAATTTTAAGTATAGTAGCTCATGATCAGTTTTAATGTGCTTTCATTCAAAGTCTGAGGGTTTTTTGTGTTTTTTTTGTTTTGTTTTTTACTATGAACACTGTATACCAAATATCCCATTCTTTGTGCAACAGCAGTGCACATCTGTCTTCTGTTGCAGCTGTAAAGCTTGCCCTTCTGCTTAGGTATTAAGAGTCCTTAGTTTTTAGTTCCTTCAGTTTGGAATAATAATGGGACAGGCTATATATTCCTTATTGAAAGGCATAATATTTGGCAAGCAGCCTCATGGATTTCAGTGGGACTATTTGAGGAATAAGATAGTGCTTAGTGGCTATGATGGACAAATGACTTATTCTGGAGTAGTTGCACTGAAACCCTTCTTCTCTGGCTGTTAACAATGGGTATGATAGCCCTCTGGAGTCTGGCTGCAGTCCATGCATCCCCCACTCATGTGTTTAGTGTGTAGAGCCTAATAAACAGGCAGCCCATGGCTGCTCCTGTGAGTTCAGACAGCCCCCACTCAGCCCCTAATCACAGGTTTAATGCAACAAGATTAATACATGGTCAAGCATTCTTCCCTGCTGTAGTCCACCCACCAACCCTCCTTCTCAATATCCTGCCCTGTTCTGACTCGCAGCCGCAGAAAACAATGGGAAGAAGAAGCCGCCCCAGCTGGTTTTTTTCTTCCATGCTATCATGGCTCCAGGAGGTGGTCCAGCACCTGTTACCCCCCACTCACCCAAAGAGGCTACTACCTGGGTTTATACCGGCCAGCACTTGGCAGCTGGAAATAACCTTTTGCTATACACATAATGCTGACTTTATTGAGCAAATGGCATACTTTATTGAGTGCCTATACAGAAAATTGAAAGCAAAAGTAAAAATTGAAATAAAGGAATCAGTCTTTGCACATTGTCACTGTCTGATTTTTCGCATCCGTGTCTCACAGCGATCAATGGCGGCTGGTGGGACAGTGGGCAGGTTCAACGCCACCAGCAGGCCGGCAGGCCTAGGGGCAGAGCCTGGCCTAGGGGCAGAGCCAGGGCAATGGTAGGCAGATACAGGGCAACGGTAGGCCAGTGGCGTGACATAACCCAGCAGCAAGGAGTTTCCAGGGTTAACATTGGATGGACATTACATTACTTAATGCTGGGAATGCTGCTGTGTGAAGCACTGCCACCAAGGGATAGAGAACCCTCTTACTGGAGTCCCGTACACTCTCTTTCCCACCGGGTCCAAATTAACCATAGTAGGTTAAAAAAATAGATCACGTTGCCATTGCCTACCTTTATCCTGAACCCTCAAATCCTTGATTTTCATGGCATTCTTCTGTAGTCTTCTGAAGGTGTAGGCTTTGGGACAAGCCTTCCTTCTGGCTTGGAGAACCAGGAGGACTGAGTAAGCTCCCTGTTCTGTGACAAGCCAAATCAGAAGAGAATGAAAGGGAAGAGGACAGGACAGAGGAGAAGTAGGAGGGAAAGGATTTGGTTTTGGAGCACGAGAAGAGGGAGGGGAAGAGATGGGTTCAGTGGGGAACAGGGGAAAAGCATTTCCTTGTTGTCTGCAGCCTTCTCTTCTGCCATGCTCCTACCTACTTTCTCCTATGTTCACAAGGAGAGCGAGGCAAGGTGTGGAATCATGCCAGATCTCAGACAAACTGGATAGAAAAAAGAAGCAAATTACGTTAGATGTTTGCATTTTGAATGACATTTTAAATTTTGCTTCTTTGTGGACCTCTCCGCCAAAGAAGAGGTCCAAGATCCTCCCAATCCCCATGCCATCACTTACCATTATCCGGAACACTCTTCATTTTCATGCTTTCCTTGGCTGCCTGTAATTTTCTAGGGTAGGTGACTTCCAGTCCCCAGACAAAATAGGGCTTAAGTCTCCATTGGGCATCAAGAACCCTCCACTGAAGTCTGAAGTCCTAATGTGTCTTGAAGGCAGTAGGCATCCACAGAACTTGACTTTAGACTGAGGTCGCAACGTATCTGGAGGCGCAGTGGTGGGTGGAAAATTGCATGTTGCTGTGGAGCTCTGTCACTGTGGAGGTCCCACTGCTGGTGTTTTGGAGGCCTCAGATAGAGTGGAACCTTCGCACTTGTTGACCTAAAGAAACCCACTGGAGTGCAAGGTCCCACTGTGTCTAGAGACACAGGGGTGGGGGGAAATCGCTGTTGAGACCATTCACTGTTCAGGTCCCACAGCTGGTCTTCTGGAGGCCTCCAGACACAGTGTGACATCAGGCTTCATTGGACCTATAGAAGCCCAGTAACTCCTAAAGTCAAACACTGCATCCGGAGGCACAGTGGTGGTGGTGGTGGGAGTTGGTGTAGGGCCCCTATGGCTGGGGTTCTGGAGTCCACATGAATTGTTGGGGGTGCCCTAAGACTTTAGGTGTCCCCTAGCTGTGGGCCCGCCTCTGCCCCCAAGAAGAGGTTCCATCCTCCCAATGAATGCCCTCTGTACCTCTTCTTGGGGGCAGAGGCAGGTCCAAAATATAAAAACTGCCTACTCTTAACTAACTACCCCTAAACTACAGTAGCACCAACAATTTTTAAAAACTCTAACAAGTGTTTAACTTTTATCTTTTTTTTTTTATGCACTTTGTTGCTCGGTGTCCCCTGGCTGTGGGCCCGCCCCTGACCCCAGGAAGAGGTTCCACCCTCCCAATGAATGCCCTCTGTACCTCTTCTTGGGAACAGGGACGGTTCAAAATATAAAAACCGCCTACTCTTAATAACTAACTTACAACTGTAACTTAAGACATAGCTTTTTAACTCAACTTTTTTTAACTTAACTTTTTAACTTAAGAAGGAAGCATGCTTATCTTTAATGTGGGATGTCCTCTGCTGGCTCTCATCATCACACTCGCAGCTGCCAGAAACGCCTCCTTCCACTTTGTGTGCTGTCGCCATCACGTGGTGTCCTTTCGGTGCTGGGTAGTTCTGCAGCGCCATTGGTCTTCCTCCCTGTGCTCTGTCCTCAAATAAGCCCAGGGAGCAGGCTGTCCTCCTTATCACACTCGCTGAAGCAAGCAGCAGCATCTGTGGTCGCCTCCACCTTGTGTGTTGTCAGTTCTATGGTGGTGCCTTCTTTTCCTGTTTTTGTGGTCCAGTCTCCGTGTTGGCATCAGTCTCCCTGTAATGTAACTGAGACCATGCATGCTAGGATGAGAACTGAAGGGCTCCAAAACAGGTTGTCTTATTTTGTGGTCTCCCCTCCTTCTAGTCTTCATGCAATGGTGAGTCCAGATCATCACCTGTTTACTTGGGTGCAGTGTCCATGTTGGCATGGGTCTCCCTTCAAGGACAGAGACCATGCAGAACGAAGCTAGATGGATGCAACACAGGTCTTCTCATTGTGTGGGTCTTTGTCCAGAATAGATCATCTTCAGGTCTGTTCAGCGCCTGTACTGGAAATTTGCTCGGCGTTCCTTGCATTGTGCAACCAGATCTATTGTTTTGTTGTTGAAGTCCGGAATTTCCCTGATCATGGCTTGCTCAATAGACAGCATTGCTGGAGCATTCAGACGGTCCTCTGTCATGGTACTTCTCAGAAAGGTTTTAATTCTTTTTAGAGCTGAGAAGCTTCATTCCGCTTCAACAGTTGTGAGAGGCGTCATCACAATCTTCAGCAGTTTAACCACCTCTGAAAAAGATTTGTCTAAGTTGTCCTCGGTCAACACAGCAATTAGTGCAGAGGCATCTTTGATGGAATGGAATTCTGACCTGTCATACAAAGTCCCAAACTCACTCCTCAGTCGGTCTCTCTCCAGCATTGGGTAGGCTTCCGTTGCCGCATTAAATGCTTGGATGGGAAAGTGTTCACTGTGCCTTTAAAACAAAGTCCCCTGCACCAAAGTTGCACTCTCTAGATGTTTTGTGAATTGAAATCTGTCACGTGCACGAGAGATTATAATATCACACACTTCCACAGCGATCTGCTCTAGTGTGTCCATGCTAAGCGCACTTCTGCCTATTCAACCGTTCTTTGGCAGCTCTGAGTGCAGAGTTCCAATGGAGTCCCTCACTTTATTGATGGCTCTTACGAAGTCAGTAGTATATCTTTGAATACCTACAGAGTCAATGTTTTTTTTTTAGCTCCTTGTAGAGTATGTCCACATGCGACATGATTCTGTAGACAAAGGACAAGAAGTGGAGGAACTCCCCATCAGATTCCAACATGTTCATGTATGACCTGGCCTCAGTACCAGTCTTGGCATCATGACTATCTAGTCGTATTTGTTCAAAGCACTCAACCAGATCCTCTCTGTGCTCATAGAAGACCTTGACTGTCTGCACACTGAAGTTCCAGCATGAATTCTTCTTCTTCTTCTTCTTCTTCTTCTTCTGATTTATTATGATTATGATTATGATTTTATATAGTGCCAGCGTTGTACCTGGCGCTACTTTGGGGAGCCTTCTCTTCACCACCGCATCCAGAACTTCAGTTCTTTTTGGAGACAAACTGAAAAAAGCAGGAATACCAAACAGACTTTGAAAGAAAATCCTCACTTGTCTTATTTGGGATACGGCTTGCTGCATAATAAGGTTCAGCTGATGGGCAAAACAGTGAATGAAGTGTGCATTTGGATATACATCCCTTATCTTCCTCTGGACTCCACCATGCTCTCCACGCATCACACTCGCTCCATCGTAGCTCTGAGCAATGAGTTTCTGTTTGTCAAAGTCCCTTGGGAGAGCAGCACTGAGTTTTTCAAGCAAGGACTCAGTGATTGTTTCTGCACAGGAGTCTGTCAAGTGTGTGAAGCTGAAAAAATGTTCCACAGTTGAACCCCTGCCATCGATGTAGCGTAAAATCATGACAGACTGGCAGATGGTTGAGACATTAGTGGTGTCATCAACTTCGATAGCCACAAAATCTGCATTTTTAATTTCATTAATTATGTGGTCATGAGCAATTTCCAGCATGCAGTCCAGGAGTTTGTTCTGCACGGTTTTTGAAATCCCCTTGAAGACAGTTGCAGTCTTCAAATGTTGCTGTATTGTACTGTCAGCTGTGGCAAGTAAATCTATTGCACCTCTAAAAACCCCTGGATTGACAGATTCCTTGCTTTCATTATGTCCACGCAGTGCCAAATCAAAGGCACCACAGAACTTTATGCAGTCTATTATTCTGAAGAAGATATATCTATTTCGATCCACGTCCTCATTGTGTTTCCTTACAGACACACGGTAGCCTTCATTGAGTCTCTCTGCGATGTTTGTTTTTCCCAATTGTGACAGGTTTAGGCAGTTGTCAAGGTGGCTTTTACAAGAATCATGCTTCTTTGCCTTCTCAGACAGGTGCTTAATGTCCTTGACTCCCATCTTCATCCATGTTGTGTCATCACCAAACAGCAGGCAAGGAAAACAGAACAGTGACTTCTTGGAAACACTGCCACATAGCCATCAGAATGTCTTGTACCAGGATGTGTGGAACCTGCGTGTATGGCCTTTCCATCTGTCCTGTGCAGCTTGTTCTTTTTGCAGTTCTGGACAGTGAGGTCCCATGTCTTTGATCTGCAGTTTCTCTTCATAAGTCAGTGTGGTGAATGGCTTCGCAATAAGAGTGTCCACGGTATTCATTTTCAAGTGTAGGCTCTAAAAAAGAAAAGAAAAATGGGAATTTGGCACTAGGAGCACTCTCACAAAGATATTAACATTCCCCCCAACCTTGTCTTTTGTCCTTCACCTTAAAGTGATGTCCTATGTGTAAGGAAAAACAACAACAAAAATTATTTCACATATGCAAAGCGATTCATTTTTTGTAATCCACCATCCCATGCAAAATTAACCCAGACAGTAAAAAAACCAATTTATTGAATACTTTATTTAGAAACAATTTTAAAATTTAATATTTATCCTAAACTTGGTCTTTCTGGGAACAAGAAGAAACCACCAGAGACAACCATTTAGATTCTCCATTAACTTACATAGTATTTGTACAGTGTTAAAGTCTTCAAATGTGTTGATGAACGCTTTCTTGGAGCGCTTGAAAGAAATGTAAGTGTCCTGCTCTTGATAGATGCACTCCATCTACATCATATAGGGATAGCTGATGTCTTGAGAACCTACGCCAGATTGTAGTAGACCTTCTTTGATGATGCAGAAAAGCATCCATTAGTCTGTTCACATTTCTCATCGATTTCCTAAACCGACGAAGTGCACCAGAATCAGTCGGGCTTGGCCTTGCATCCCTATTGACTGCTCTTTCAATTAAATCTGACACCAAGATGTTGTTCTTTGGGAAGGCGTGGATGATACGGCACAGGTTACATCTCATGGCACTCGCCAACTCTAGACCAGTGAGGTCACCCACATCATTTCCACCACAGTGGATCATGATTCCTATTGGAGGTGGAACATCACGTCTCCTCTGAATCCTATCCAATGTTGGAAAAATCTCATGCCATCTTATGCCTCCTCTTACAAACCACCAGATGTCATAATTCTGGTTGTCTGAGGAAAAGCTAAGCCCCTCTTCGCAGACAAACTGCTCCAAATGGCGAATGTAGGAATCGCCAATGATCCAGATAACTTCTGCCATACTTTGGATCAGGATGCAAACAGAATGACAGTGCAATCTGCAAGAATAGCACAGGCAAGAGAGAGAGACACAGGGGTCTGTCCTCCAACTCCAAGGTACTGCAGAGAAATGGTACAGAATTTCAGGTGTTACTGTACTAATTTGGTATGGCCTTTGGTCCCTGCCCCCCTGTACCCCTATAATGCAGTGCTCAAGGAGACCCCTGTGGTGCAGAAAGGGGGAAGGACAGAAGAAAGTGGTACTCCTCTCGTATGCAGCACCATAAAGACATTCAATACAAAAGTAATCCCAGGGCCACAGCAAACTCACCACAGCGTGAAGTGACAAGTGGAGCAGAATGGCACATTGTTATTGCACTGTGTATGATACACATGCAGCACCAAATCAGGCCCATCCAGACCAGAATCCCTAGTAGTTACATGCCAAACTCCTATCCAAGCACATGGGCCCTCTTTTTAAAAAGTTTGGTCCATTTCGTGGCTGAATTGCCACCAAACCAGGCCCATCCAGACCAGAATCCCTAGAAGCTACACCACCAAATGCCTGTCCAAGCACACAGGCCATTTAAAAAAAAAGTTTGGTCCATTTCGTGGCTGAATTGCCACCAAACCAGGCCCATCCAGACCAGCATCCCTAGTAGCTACACCACCAAATGCCTGTCCAAGAACACAGGCCTTTTAAAAAAAATAAAATAATTGCCTGTTGCTGGCCTGCATTGCAAGCAAACTAGTTTCCAGCAGCAGTGAAACAGCAAAGGGAGGTACCATTTTAAAAAAAGAGTAGCCATGACTAGTAGACCTACAAATTCACAAAATGGCCTCTCTACTAGAGAGGTGGAAGCCATTTTGTCTCTTCTCGCAACATCCCACCAAACTGCAAAGGGTGGGGCTATTTTAAAATGTAAGGAACATTCCAGCAAAAATTGGATTGGAAATCTTTCTCCATCCAAGCCCCTAGGTACCCCACCCAGAAAACTTATGTCTAAAAGAGGAAAGGGACCAATTTTAACTAGGAAAAAGTAGCCATGGCCAGTGAGGTCCCAGAAAATGGCCACAGCCTTTACACATGCTTGGGGGAGGAGGGAGGAAACCAGCCAGCAGTGCACTGGCAAACACACAATAAGCAAAAGCAAACCACTGAAACCATATCTTCTTAAGCCAACCATCTTATCCTCAACACACCACAAAAGCGGCAGTGAGGAGTTCCACTTGTCACCCAAAACATGGTTCACTTCATATCTGTTGCACCCCCTCCCCATGTATCACAGCCTCCCAGTCCACCCCCAGCCCCATTGCCCAACCAGATTCCCTGTGTCCCCCCCACTCCCCTCCCCCATGTCTCTCAGTGCACCCACTCCCCCCACTTAGGGTTGCCATAGATGCAAATTTTTAGAGGGCACTTATGAGATATACAGGTTTCAGGGCTGCATTGGTGTCAATACAGTCCTACAACCTGCATATCTCATAAATGCCCTCTAAAAAATTGCATCTATGGCAACCCTACCTATACTCCATTGCCCAGCCAGACTCCCCAAGTCCCCCCACACTCCCAGTGCACGCCACTCCACACCAGCCCTCCCCCATGTCTCCTAGTGCACCCACTCCCCTCCCCATTGCCCAGCCAGACTCCCCAAGTCCCCACCTCCCTCCCATGTCTCCCAGTGCAACCCATTCACTCACCCCTCCCCCATGTCTCCCAGTGCAACCGCCTCCCCTGGACCCCCCCTCAAGGCAGCTGGCAGCACAATCATAGTTATTTATTTCAATTTTATCCAGCACCCTCCTGCTCAGAGAACAGCTCGGGGCAGCTTACAACACACCCAATAGACAATTAGAATTCATAATTGAAACATACTATTACTCACAATTTAAAAATTAATTTAAAATATCCTAAAAATACAAAAAACATAAAAAGGGCAGAACCAATCTGTATGTAATACCATTCATATGTGATACCATTCCATAATAATCACTATTATAACATCCCCCCTCCTCCCAAGACAAGTCCGCCAGCCCCTGGCCAAACCCACCCACGCTCTATTCATGTGCCCAGTTTAATGCCTTTTCCTCACGAGGGGAGGAGACAGGGCATCCCCTTCAATGATCTACTGTGTCCTTTTGACCAGCTCGCAGTCGAGACAGTTAGTCATATGTTTTGCATTGTCATCTATATGATCGCCCACGGCGGCAATTTTAAAGTCCTCTCCTGGAAAGGTACCCCGGCAGATCCGACTTGATATTAACATCCCTGTTATTGGACAATGCTGACCCTGATGCAATTAAAAATACTGCTGCTTTTCTGCTGCAAGTTAGCATTCTTAGGAAATCATTCTTGGAGTCCAAATTTCTCAATTTACTTTGTGGATCGGACCGTTAGGCAGTGGGTGTCCTGTTGGCTATAAGCCCTTATTTTCTGCCTCTGTAAATCTTTTTCTTCAGAATTGTAATACTTATTTTATAGTTTATAATTGTTTTATATTTTATGCTATCCATTCCCTTTTGGGATGGTCTTACTTGTACTAACTGCTATGGTCAACGACCATGCATTAAATTTGATTTGATTTGATTTGATTTGACTTAGCACTACCTATACCTAACTTGCTTTCTTGCGATGATTATTATTAAATAATAAAATATTATCTATAAATAAATATAATATAACAGTGATTTGATCCTGGACCTGAATGAAAAAGATTCAGGTTTACATATGGTATCTGGTCTCTGCAGCAGGCAGCCCCCACCCTCACACCACATGAGAGAGAAAAAGCCCATGCTCAGAGACACCAAATAAAAGTTAACACAAGCACTCTCCACTCCCCCCCCGGTTGCTGTTCCAATGACCAATAGCACACACATGTCAACAGTCACACACACACACACATCCATGTATTGCTTTCCTCTCCTCCTGCCCACAGGGCACCAAGGGCTACAGCCCATATAACATTACTGTGCTGCTGGTTTCCTCTCCATAGACCTCCATGAAAGACTGCCCCCAGCAATCCTGGTAACGTGTTGCTCTTTGAAATGAACACACGCTGGATGGCTCTCCCTAGCCGCCCAACATGCGTTCTGCAACGTTTTGCCCCTTACAGGTCTCCGTCTCCCTCTCTCCTCCTAGTTGTTGCAATCCCCTCCTCCCCCATTGCCCCGCCTCCCCCTCGTGACCTCCTGGTCTGAGGGAGGCAGCACTGGAGCAGCTTGACACAGCCACGCCGGGGCTCTGAATGGTCCACCGCATCACTGGGACCCGGGATTGGGAAGAAGGTAATTTTTTTTAAAACTTGGGGATGTGGAGGCCAGTAGGGGCAGTGCCCCTGGTTCCCTGGGGCTGACACCACACCTGACAGCGATGCAGTGACGTACTGACAGGTAGAAGCACACAGTTTGTTGAGGTCTTGCTAGGGTGACCATACCCGCCCTTTAATACAGGACACTTACAAAAAATACATGGTGCAGTACTGCTTGGTTCCACTGCAGCCCTTCACTAGAACCTATTTTTCATTAGCGTCCTGTATTAATGGGGAGGTATGGCCACCCTAGGTCTCACCTGCTGTGACGTTGGAAATCCGTCTCAGTTCACATAAAACCCTCAGTCAAATATACATCCCTTTTACCTTCACTCTAGTCTCTTCTGCATTACCAAACAGTTGGGGTGGAAAACATCCCTGCTCACAAGGGCACCCTGCACTTCTCTGAGTGTCCAAACCTCATATAGGGCAGCAAGCTCTCCTTCAGTTTGTTTTCATTCCCTGAACCCCGAGTCAATTGTTTCCCTAAAGAGATTCATATCTGCCATCTGATTGAGGCACTTCCAGTGGCCCTGTGGGTATCCCCTTGCTGTCATCAGAGCAGTGATGAGAAAAAACAGCGGGGTAGGTCCAGCCTCCATTAGTGACTGCCCTACTTCTGGCACAAAGATCCAGAAAGGTTGTGACCTCATTCACATCCCATTCTCTTATTTCATCCGGGGCTCCCGCTCTTCCATTCTGCTGAACTTGGAACTGCAGCCGGTTGTGCGATGTCTGAGCTCCATCATGCGTACATAGAACCTGATTGGCATGATATGATGTCAAGGCTTTGAAAGACTCTTGCTTGATTTCTGGCCAAGATAATGAGGCTCACCATGGCTCAGAGGCAGCTCCTGCTTCAACACCATATGCTTGCCTATCTCTGGTGACAACAGACTGCACTGGGGAGTACTGAATCTGGGCAAGGGAAGAGCAGATGTACACAGAGAAGCATTAGTCAGAAAATGTGGCTTCAGTAACCAAGGCCACGTGCAGCGCTGTGCCCACCGAGAAGCTGGTTTGGGTGAAGGAGAAAAGCACAGACTGGTGGGAGAATGTACTGTCCTCATGCGAAGACATCTCTTCAAGATGTTGAGGTCACAAACATCAGGATGCCCCATCACCTCATCCTTCAGATAGCTGAGATCCTCAGGCCTCATCTGGAGAAACAGAACACAGTGATGCAGTTGCCACCCATCATGTTGGAGAAGCATGTGGCCATCAATATCTGGAAACTCACCACTTCAGACTTCTGTTGCTCTGTCAAACATCAATTTGGCATTGGAACCTCCATGGTGGGTGCTGTACTAGTGGAGGTTTGCACAGCTATTGTGGAAGTGCTAATGGACTGGATGGTGCAGTGGGCTGGCCCGGTGGGTTCTCAAATTGTACAGCACTGAATCCGATCGATGGGACACATATCACCATCATGTGTCCACCCCATAGCGAGGAAGATTATCTGAACTGGAACGGTTTTTTCTCCATGGTTCTCCAAACCATAGTGGACTGCCATGCAGGTTAAAGGATGTGCTGACCTGGTGGTCCTGGAAGAACCATGATGCCCACTTCTTCCATCAGTCTCCCTTCTTTGGCTGCATGGCCCTCCATTGAAACATGAATTTGGGGGTGCACATGAGGCCTGTTGTTCTCAGGGATTCTGCCTACCCTCTGAAGCCCTGACTCATGCAGACATACAGCACTGCCTGCAACCCAGAGCAAAGGTATTTTAATCAGTAGTTCAGCACCATCCACTCTGTTGTGAAGAGAGCTTCTAGGTTATTAAAGCAGCAGATCGATTAGAGCCAGAACTGATTTCCAGCTAGAGACCACTCCACTTCTCCATAATATTTGTAAGACCAGGGGGCTGCCTTGGAGATGGCCCCCATCCTTCCTTGCAGATAGCTCCAGAGAGCAGTGTCCCTGCTCCAAGACCAGCTGAACCAAGCGGAGCAGTATATAGCTGGAAAAATCCAGGATGCCTTGTGATGGCACATCAACCATAATGCTAGCTAAAGCACCCACCCTCAGTGACACTTTAATGAGTATCAGGGAACTGTTTCAAATGATCTTTTTGTGTTATTAATAAAGGCTTTAAAATTATTACTTGTGTGTCACTGTTTTCTTCTAGGCCATCTGGCTCTCCACCAGCACCAGGATCGTATCCTTTCCCTCCTTGCCCCCACCCCCATGCTATTTCCCACCTGCACCAGTTGGCCTTTCCCTGTGCATTCCCTATTGGCATTTGTAGATTAGCCAGCTACAGGCCTGGACCTCTATATCTTCCTATTGGCATTCACAGGCGAGCCAGGTCTGGGAAGCGCAGAGGCATAGGCATGCAACCAGCTACGATCAGCCCCCTTCCCTGCCCTCAAGTGCAACTTCACAGCCAGTGGAATACCCACCACCCATTTTCGGTACACCCACCACCCTCCCCTCCCCTTCCAACCCCCATCTCCTAAAGCAGCTTATTGCTATGCCTTACCACCATTCTCCAAGCCCCCACAAACTTCCCTCCTTTCCCAGAAGAAGCACGGAAACCATAGATTATGAAAAATTAAAGAACTTTATTTTTAAAAAATGAATAAAACTGTTTCTTCTTGGGCCTGCTCCTTTTGGGGCAACTGGGTGAGCTCACTTTGGTGCCAGTACTGGTGGGGGGGGACACTTTCCCAATCCTCCTCTACAGATCCAGCTGTGAAGGAGTATTTGTGGGAGGCGTGTGGGAATAATTGGTGGAGGGGAGGTATGCCTGGCCCAGAAACTGTTTCCTGGCGTGAGCACAATGCAGAGAAGACTTGGGTGCTTCCCTGGGGGGTGGGTTACTGGGGGAAGCAGGGTGAGTGGGCTGGTTCGGGTTCCATGTAGGGGCGGGTGTGAACTGCCAATGGGGGTGAGAAAATGACGCATGCTCCTGAGCCAGCGGCGGCCCCTTGCTTTGGCGCTGGGGCGGTGCCCTACAAGCCCCCAGCGCTGCCTGCCTCACACTTGCGGCTTGCAGCCCCGGCCCCCGCATCATGCTGGAGAGGGAGGCTGAGTCACTCAGCCTCCCTCTCTCCAGCATGATGCGGGGACCGGGGCTGTAAACCGCGCACAGCAGTCAGGACGGGACCTTTAAAAAGATCCTGTCAGTTTCAACAAGAAAGCCGACGTGCTCCCCACCACTGGGCTGCTTCGCATGCGCGCAATACACTCCTTAAGTTTGAACTTGTCTTGAGAGTGTATTGCGCATGCGCTGCAGCCCAGGGAGCACGTCAGCGCTCTGCAGGCAGGGCAGAGCAGCGTTTCCTGGGCCGCGCATGCGCATGCCAGCAGGCCAACCTCAGGAAGCCCTATTGCTTGCCCATGGCTGCCTGTACCACGCAGGCGCAGCTGCGGGTTCTCGTAGGGTGGCACCAGTGCCGCCCTACTACGTAACATTGATTGGGGGGGCGTGGCCAGCCTGGGCAATAGGTTCCAATGGAACCTATTGCCCAGGCCATTGCAACTCAGGAGGTGCGACTTGGAAGTCATCTCTCTCAAGCTCCTGCCTTGCTGCGCCTGCGCAAGGCAGGAAATTTGCGTTGTGGGTGAGTGGGGTCTTTCAGACCTCACTCACTGTCTTGCTCCAAGCTGCAACAGTTGCAGTGAACTTGGGGCCTGGACCTGTCTCCTGCTCGACTGTGTCTGTGAGGGATCAGGTAAGTCAAATTTATTTTTTACCAAGGCGGATTTGGGGGTGAGGGGAGTTTAACTCGGGAGTGGGGGGGGGTTGGGGGAAGTGGGGGGGTTAACTCAGGGGTGGGGGGTTTTGGGGACAGTTGGGGTAGTGGGGGTGTTTGAGGACACTGGGGCAGACTGGGTTTTT
>QEPC01015552.1:1802831-1814085 GCA_003113815.1 Sphenodon punctatus
TACTTGGAAATGCACGCTGCAGCTATTTTGTTGTGGCCCTGAGGTTTTGTATATGTTAAATATTTGATCAGGTTTTGGAATAATTTTGCAGACACTTGCACTAGTTAGTACAAGCTCGGCCTACAATGGATAAGCCCCACCCTAGAACTCTGCCAGGAATAAGGTTGCGCCGGCCCCACCAAACTCAAAACCCGCCAGCCGCCACTGTCCTGAGCAACAGTGTTCAGGGTCGTGACAGCAACATGCTTGAGCAGAGAGCTATGGAATGGACTAGACTGATACAGATTGCTTTGCATCTGTACCCACATCTCGCTCATCTCCCTGCTCACTTTCTTGATCACACTGTCCAACTACTCATACTGCTGTGTCAGAGGCGGTCCCAGTATCTGTCCTCCCATTGGCAGTCAAGGCAGACCTTGGCAGCAAAGGCCTTGTGTTCTGCGGCATTCTTCCACACTAGATGCCTGTTAGGCTCCCAGCCCAGCATAGGGGAGCCCTGGCCAGGAAGGGGCATGCGGTCCCGTGGCATGCGGCTCCGGTACTCAGTAACTGGGACGCCATCAGTGGCCTGATGTGCAGCCTGAGGGGCAGCGCTGAGACACACAGGACCTGCACAGCATTATGCCTCTGGCTCCCCAGGTTGCTGGGCAACTGGGGATGCAGTTGTGGCACAGCACACAATTAAGGAGCCACAGGGGAGCAGGGTCTGGGGAGGCCAGAACCAGCCACACCTGAAGGGCCCAGAGGAGACTTATAAAAGCACCAGCGGGAGGGTTACTCCCTGCTAGTAATCACAGAGAGAGGCTGGCCCCTTGTTGTGCATATGCCTTGTGACTTGCTTGACAACCTTGTGGAGATCATTGTGTTCTTGTGTGTGTGTGAGTGTGAGAGAACGAGTGTCTGTTGTGGGAAGAGTGCGTGGCCCAGGTGTGTGGAGTTGGGAGTGACTGCATGGTTTGTGACTGTGACCCCAAGGTTCCCCCTCCCCCATACTGTGCACCCCCCTAGGGAGTGCCAGTTGGTGTGTGTATGAGACCCTCTCCTGTCTCTCCCCATCCCTAGAGCCTTAACGTTAGTTCCCTCACTCCTGGACCTCAACTCTACCCCATACAGTTATTCCTAGTGACCCAACCCTTGGTTCAAGACATGCGAGTGTGAATATTGTTATCCCCTCTTCCCCCATACCCTCTCCCTGCCCCAGGGAACACTATCCTCTCCACCCAGTGATGATCTCGGTTGATCTCAGTCTTTGAGAGAAATCCCCCGCACGATCCTGAGGGCAATTATCCTCCATAAGGGACCTACCCTGTACGGAGTAGGAGCAGTGAATGCCTGTCCTTGTCTGGCTTCCCCTCCTTCCCTCCTCCCTACCCTGACACTGCCAGTGCCTATGTTCCCTATCACCATGCTGCTGAGGGCAGGATCTGGTCTCCCCAAACAGCTCTCTTGCCAAATTCTCCCTATGCTGCCGGTTGTAGACTTGAACTTCCTGGTTCTGCTGGGTGCTTGTGGCAGGGGGTTCGATTAGGATCTGTGCAAGGATTTTTACTGCCCTAGGTGGCCTCCCGTCACCCTGATCCACCACAGAGATTACAGCGGTGGTGGTAGCTGCTGGACCAGGGACAGGAGAGGTGCACACTTCAACTTGGAGGTGAAGCAGCAGCAAACAGCAGAATCGGGGATAGGAGAAGCAGCGACAGCAGCTGGATGGGGGGAGGGAAAAGATTTCTCTTCAACTTGCTGTGCTAGGTGGCTTCGCCCCTGATATAGTGTGAAATTCAGTAGTGGAAGCAGCAGGATCAGGGGCAGGAAAGATGGCAGTGGAAGCTGGATCAGGAGTGGAGTCACCGAGGGGCCATCTCTCCCACCCCTGATCTTGATGGGCAGAGTTTATTGGCAGAGAAGGGCAGCAAGCTCAAGGGGGCGCCTGTCTCATCCAACCCAGTGCAGACCTTATCAGTGGCAGCAGCAGTAGGGCAGCTGGATCAGGGGCAAGGGAGTAACTCTCTTCAACTTCCCAACCTAGGTGGCTGCCTGTGCTGTCAGGGGTGGTGTGCATTGCAGGGAACCAGGGGCATTGCCCCTCCTGGCCTGATCCCCTTCTGCACACTTCATGCTTTTAAAAAGAAAGAGAAAAAACCAAAAAGGAAAAAAAACCTCACCTGAGTCCCAAAGTCACTGGGGGGGGGAGGGAGGGGGGAGAGCCAGCAACCCACTCCAGACTTGCTCCAAGTCCTCCAGTTCAGCAATCAGCTGAGTGCTCAGTGATGTTGTTGTGCCTCCCTTGACACATGAGCAGGCAGGAGCTGAGGGGGTGGATGTCAGGTCTGGGCCTCAAGCCCCCGACCTCGAGGCTTGACTGGGGCGCTCACTGCCTAATGCGCCACTGGCAGATTTCTGTAGAGAGTGGCTTCCTTCCCTACCTTGGTATTCTCCCTCTTTCCTCCCGCTCTGTACCGCACTCACACCTGGTAGAGGGCGTGGACCCACCTGCCACAACCGGATTGGCTCTCTGTATTATTTAAGGCTGCTGAGGGCTGTGGCAGGTGTGGAGCTTCTAGTAATCTCTCCTTGTCTCTAGCTTGGCCCACTTCCCTTGTTACACTTCTCTCGCTTGTTCTCTGCTTGCACTTCTGGTTACGTCTTTGTGTTGGTAAGTCTCAGTGTGCTGTTTCCCCTCTGTGTTCCTAGTGTGTGAAGCTCTCCCCCTGCTCTAGTGCCAGGACTAACCCCTCCTGTATCCTGTGTGTGTTGGGGCATTTCTTGCCCAGCTCTCCTACCCCTTTGTCTGTCTGCATGGGGTGTATGCTGTTTGTCTCCTACTCGCACTTTGTCCTGTCTCCATGTTGGTTTGTTTCCCTCATGCCCTGAATCCCTCTCAGTGTGTATTGTTCCCTGTTTGTCTGTTCTTCTGTCAGCAGGGGAGGCCCAGCCCTGTGGCAGCCTCTTGTCTCCCCCTGTAACCTTGCTGCAACCCCCCTCTGGCCTTGGTTCCACAAGGGCCTTTTCCCCGAATCCACAGCTCCTTGTCTTCTATTAGGGATGGGCGAACAGAACTGAGTTTGGAAATTCGGTTTGGTTTGGAAATCGAGTTTGGTTCGGTCGACTGAACTATTCGAGTTCGGTCCAAACTCCAGATTTCCGAACAGAGTTTGGAAATTCAAACCCCATTGAACTAAATGGAATATTATCTTATAGGGATGGGCGAACAGAACCGAGTTTGGAAATTTGGTTCGGTTCGAAAATCGAGTTCGGTTCGGAAGTTCGGTTTGGTCGACCAAACTGGTCGAGTTCGGTTCGAACTCCGAACTTCCAAACCACGTTTGCCCATCCCTATCTTCTATCTTGGAGCCCCCTGTTCCTCCTCACTGGTCTCCCAGCCCCTTGTTGTCCTCTGAGCCTTGGCTCCACAGTTGCCTTCTCTTGGATTCCCCAACTCCCTGTTGCTGGTTCTTCAGCTTCACGCTTCCCCCTGTCTCGGTCTCCTTAGCTCCCTGTTGCTGGTTCCCTAGTTCTGTGTTGCTCCTCTGCTGCTGGTTTCCCAGCTCCCTAGTTCCCCATCCCTTGACCTCAATGATGAACTGTATGCCTTCTTAGGCCAGCGTGTCTGGTCCTTATGCTGAGCACTTTGTCTCCCTGGTATCGGAGAGCGGCTGAGAGGTTTCCTTGTTACTCCCCTTGCTTCCTTTTCCCTGCCTACCTATCTTTCTCTCTTCCCCTTCCCTGGCTCCAGCCACCGGAGCCTGACAGTGGTGGCCAGTGCCTCTGCTGAACCTGCTCTAAGGAGTCCCTTAAGGGACAAAACTTTACAAAAGTGATTTGGGCTATTGGGCTTAGAGCCCATGCTGCCTGAAAGCAAAGTGCTTTTCCCACCAGTGGGGGCAATGTTCCACAGAGCCCTATGGGCTGCTTTGAAAGGCTCTGTCTGGACTGGAGACTCCAGTGCCCAGGCAATGTGTGCCTGTGCACAGCTCCTGCTNAAAGGCTCTGTCTGGACTGGAGACTCCAGTGCCCAGGCAATGTGTGCCTGTGCACAGCTCCTGCTGTTGAGGGCTCAGGCTGTTTGTCTGTACCAAGAGAGCTCTCCTTGTTTGGCATTCTGGTGATCTGTGCCACTTTGGTGGAGAGTGCTGGCTGGCCTGGCTTGTTTGTGGCTTTATTACCCCATGCTGTTGCTGGACCTGCATCAGACACATCCCCATTGGTGAGTTAGCTATTTTTAGTTATTTTTCTGGGAAACACTGGTGAAAAAGGGGCCTGGGGGGCTGCTAGTGGGGGCGGGGAGAGAATGGGGTTTTAACAGAGCTGTAACAGTGAAGGATGTTTTGAGGGACAAGTGGAATTCCTCGCTGCTGCTTTTGTGGTGTGCTAAGACTTCATATAATATGGTTCAGTTGGTTTAAGATCTGGTTTGCTTTTGCTTGTTCTGTGTTCGTGTTTGCATGTGCACTGCTAGTTTTCCCCGGTCTTCTCCCAAACCCCTCAAGCATGTGCAAAGGCTGTGGCCATTTTCTGGTGCCCCCACTGGCCATGACTACTTTTGGTTAAAATTGGTCTCTTTCTTGGCTTTTTTTTGATGTAAACTGTCTGTTTTACGAGTGGGGGATCTAGGGGCTTAGATGGAAGGGTTTCCAACCTTTACTGGAATGTTCCGTGCATTTTAAAATGGCCACGCCGTTTGCAGTTTGGTGGGATGTTGTGGCAGGCCTTTTCTCTAATGGCTAGTCCTTGTATGAATGCTCCGTGTTTTTAGTTTCAGCAGAAACTACCTCTTACATTGCAACAGAGCTGTGTAGCCTGTTTTTGGGGAGAAGTGGAAATCCTCGCTGCTGCTTTTATGGTGTGCTAAGGACTGCACATAACATTGTTGCCTTAAAATGGTTTGCTTTGCTTGCTCTATTTGCATGATGCATTGCTGCTTTTCTTCTCCCCTCCCAAGCATGAGTAGAGAGGTCATTTTGTATATTTGTGGGTCTTACTGGTCGTAGCTACTCTTTTCTTTAAATGGTCCCTTCACTGTTTCACTGCTTCTCTCTGCTGGAAAGTAGTTTCTGGCCTCTCTGCTTGTGACTCTGTGACTTTGAGCATCTTGCCTGTTGTTTTTTTTGTTGAGAAACAGAAATGCATTGTTTAAATTTTGATGGGGCTGGTTTGCTGTCAACAGATGCCTGTAACTAGCCAAACCTTTTAAAAAGGCCTGTGTGCTTGGACAGGCATTTGGCTGCCAGGGATATGGTGTAGGTACTGGGGATGCTGGTCTGGATAGGCCTGGTTTGGTGGCCATGCAGCCCTGAAACTGGCCAAACTTCTTTAAAAAGGCCTGTTTTCTTGGACAGGCATTTGGCTGCCAGGGATACAGTGTTGGTACTGGGGATGCTGGTTTGGATGGGGAGTGTTTGGTTGCTATACAGGCCTGCAACTGCTATCCTTGTGAACAGAGGAGAAAGTAGGTAGGAGCATGGCAGAAGAGAAGGCTGCAGACAACAAGGAGACCCCTTTCCCCTGTCCCCCACTGAACCCATCTCTTCCCCTTACTCTTTTCGTGCACCAAAACCAAACCTTGTCCCTCCTACGCTCCTCTGTTGTCCTTCTTCTCTTCCCTTTCATTCTCTTCTGAGAAGAGAATGAAAAGGATGCCATGAAAATTGAGGATTCGAGGGTTCAGGAGGATAAAGGTAGGCAATGGCAATATAATCTATTTCTGTAACCTGCTATGGTTAATTTGGGCCTGGTGAAAGAAAGTTGATGGGACCCCAGTAAGAGGGTTTTCTATCCCCCAGTGGGAGTGCTTCACACAGCAGCAAGGAGTTCCCAGGGTTAACATTGGATGGACAGTACATTAGTTAATGCTGGGAACTCCTTGTTGCTGTGTGAAGGACTCCGACTGGGGGATAGAGAGCCCTTTTACTGGGGTCCCTTCCACGTTAACCCTGGGAACTCCTTGCTGCTGGGTTAAGCCATGCCACTGGCCTACCGCTGCCCCTGGCTGCGGCCTGACAGTGGCAAAGCCACCGGCAGAAGGTTCAACCCACCCACTGCGCCACCAGCCTCAAAAGTCACCAGCTTCCACTGTATGCTACCTATATGGTAGTGCTGGCCCAGGGTTCCACTGGCAGACCAGTAGCAAGGCAACAAGGACAGCCATTAGTTCAGACCACCTCTCCTGCCTTTCTGCCCCGATGTTTCAGCTCCCACCCACCCATTCAATTTTCAGCGCTCTGCTCGCCTGAAGGGAAGTGGGAATGAGAATCTGGGCTATATGGCTGCTGGGGCAATTGCTGCAGTGAGATCCCAGTGCCATGCAGTTCTCCTCATGCGATCACTATAGAGGAGTGAAGAACATACAGAAATCAACCACCGCTCGTGCCCCTCGTGATGAAGGCCTTGGACTGTTCCTTGGTTCAGGGAATGCAATGTTCATGGGTGGATTTGTAGGAAGCAAGTAGCTGTGATTGAACAGTGGAGGTAGTGGTACTAGCTGTTCCTGGCTGTCAGTATTAGTCATGGACCCAGAAATCTACAAGTTGTTCCTGAGGATGCAGCAGCTGGGAAACAGCAGACGTCAGGCACGTACTGCCAGTGCCAACCAGAATGAGGTGGGAGAATGCACGTTTGAAAATGGTGCAGTGGGCTTTTAAGGTGGACATTATGTGCACATGAGTGAGAGCAAGAGCAGAGGAAGGAGCCTGAAGTGGTCGTTTCTCAGAATGCTCTAGACTCTTCGCCCACAACTCTATGGTACTGGTGAACCTGTGCATAGACCAAAAATGAAAAATCTTGGCAAGTGCTGTTTCCATCAGAAGCAGAGCATTTGTTGAGATTTGCACGACATGGAAACTTACTGACTTTCCTGCTGTTTTGGCCATTTCCCAAAATTTTTTGCACGTTGAATGCGGCTGCCATGAGCATGGAAATGCGTGCCCTGTGTGCACCGCCAGGGGCTGTGGAGATGAAAACCTGCCAACTAAACACTGGGGAAGTGCCAGAAACTGCTGTAAAACTGTCGTAAAATTCCCGGAAAGTGACACAAGTGGTGAAAGTCCCAGAAAGTGACAAAAAATTGGTAGAGATGTGGAATCACCAGAAACTGACAAAATACCAGTGGACACTCGCAAGCACTGCTGCAAGTCAGTATTTCCCTTTGGAATGGGAACACTTGCCCTCATCTCAGCCCCATGCATGAAGGTGCTACACACGACATAATTGATGGGACATGGACACGTGGGTGCACATTAGCCCACATTCATCCACACAGCAGGGTCTGCATGCTCCGGGACTGTGTCCTGGAGTATGCAGACCTTTGACCTGTGTGGGAAAACACCTAATAAATGGGCAGGTGGAGACTAGTCTGGAGCAAGAGGTTTGTGGATCAGGGACCACAATCAGGGACCAGTGTTCACTGTGTTTTCCTATTGGCAGCAATGGAGGAAACACAGTGAACATGGGTCCCTGAATATAATTAAGGGACTCAGAATCTGAGCTTGGAAAGAAAAATGAAACAAACAAGATCCACATAAAACTGAGTGGTCCGAAATTTGTATTATTCACAGTAGCCTGATGTTCTTGAGGAGTATTGTATTGACTCCTGTTAGAAATGTTCTGGAAATGTAGAATTAAGTTAGAACAAAAGCTACATCTGTAAATTCTTTTTGAAAAAAGAAGCATACTGTGCTCCCATCTGAGCAACTGTTGCCTTAGTTTAAATTTACTGCAGTGCCACATATTAATTAACTTTTTGCATTGTTATTTCATTATTCAGTACAGGAGTCAGACTATTATTCTGACACGTGTACTAATAAATGCTACAGAAATGTGACTGATTGTGTGTTTGAACTTTCAAATGCTTATTTTGCTTGTATTTGATTGTTTCTCCCCAGATGGTTAAGCATATGTTTACTAGTTTTACAGGAAAAAAAAAAAAATCTAGGTAATTTAAGGTTAATGGTTTAAAAGCGACTGGCAAATGTTTATTAGCTTCCAGATCTAAAGTGAGTTTCCAGAGTCCTAGGGCATGCGAGTGGCAGGACGACTCTCCAGTCGGAGGCACGTTCGATTGGTTTCCTGACCCAGAGAGTGATGACTGCTGCTTCCCGCGATGGCCCAGAGAGCCACCGCTGTGCGCAGGTCTGTTTTCACCCATGGTTACTGCTCACTAGGGGGTGCCATTTGGATTTGGATTAAATCTATAACTGTTCATAATATGCAGCTATGAATTAATCTGTACCAAACCGCAACAACCTCATTGCAGTTCGGTTTAAATTTTAAAAATAAATGTGCATGCACAGAATAACTGCTAAACCATTCTGTGCAGGCTCGGAATTTTTTGCAAAATGACAGTGGCAGCAAAACCAGTATTTTGGAAAGGGGTAGCCGGTGTGCACATGTGCAGTGGCTATTTACGCATGTACAGACCATCTGCCCTTTTCCAAAATGCTGGTGATGCTGCTGTTGCCTTTTTGGAAAAGGTCGTGCATGCACAGAATGGTCCAGTACTATTTTGTACATACATAATGTTTCTTTAAAAAAAATTACAAAAAAAATAACATTTTTTTACATTTTAAAAGATTTAAATACAGATCCATAATACAAATCCAAATAATAATACGGATCGGGATCCATAATTCTCCCTGGATGCCAGTCCCTACTGCTCACATCTGCACTCTGCACACTGGCCCCAATTCTGCTCTTGAAAGCCTGATATCAAGTTTCCAAATATGCCTACTGATTGCAAATGATTAGAAATCCAGGGTCGTTCTTTCCCTTGTATAATATTTATCTGAGTCCTTACCAGTTCCAGACACATTGTATGCCCTAATAACCCTCAACTGTAGTTTCCTGGCAATTTCTTCACATTTTAGCCGAGAGTGAAGAACTAAGACTGGCTCTTTACAGAGGGTTTAAGTGGATGAGCCTCACTGTTTGGGCACTGACTTTGGTTGTAAAGTTGTGCAATAACTTTAGTTCTAAAGTTTTAGCTTTAAAGACACTCCGGGTTCATGAGCGGAAGCAGTGACAGTTCTTTTCAGCATGTAAAGAATAATTTCTAACAAATACACTCACACATCCCTTACCTTTTTTAGCTTTCATCTTGATCCCAGGCACACAGCTCCCTCCTGCCTGGGTGTTATCCTTCTTTCTTCTTTGATAGCAGTGCTTTTTCCAAGGTTGTTAAAGTGAGGAAAGGTGCCCCACCTCCAGCAATGAATAAACAAACAACAGCAGCCAGGACAGGAAGTCAGCCACAGATTCTGCCTGCTGCCTGCCTTCTCCAGCTGGATTAATGGGGTGTAAATGAACCCCTTTGTCTGCTGAACCCAGTACAAACTTTACACTGCAGGGAGCCTGGTGCAAGTTAACAAAACCCATTACTGTTCTGGGCAAAAAGGTATTGGAGGGTATGTCTTACTCACATAGTACGTGTCATGGACTTGCAAAGGACTTGCTTCTCGAGACACCGTATTTGGCTCTTGGTTAGTGTTGGTCTATAAAACCCTGCACGGTCTGGGCCCCTCATACCTAAGGGACCGCCTCACCCTCCACGCCTCAGAGAGATCCCTTCGGTCCACCGGGGGCACCTTTTTGGAGGTTCCCCGTGTAAAACGGGGGGCTACAATGGAGAGGGTGTTCTCGGTGGCCAGGCCACGACTTTGGAACTCCCTCCTGGAGGGAGCCCGGCTGGGGCCAGGTCTGCTGGCTTTTCGCTGAGCCTGCAAGACCTGGCTGTTTGCCCAGGCCTTCAGAGGGGAGGGTGGGGTAGTTGGGGATAAATTTGGGTTTTTTAAAGATTTTTTAATATATTGCATTTTTTAGTATTTTTATTGTATTTTTATGTATCTTTGGTTATTGTACGCTGCCCCGAGATGCCGTAGGCATGAGTGGGGTGGCTAATAAATATAAAGAAAGAAAGAAAATAAAGGAATAAATTTACAGGGATTGCTGCTGGTGCAAGTGAGGCTGGGGCTAAAGGCAAAGGGGCCTGGAACAAGCAGACACTCCCCCACCCCAGTGCTTAATTTGTTTAAAATAATAATAATAATAATTAATAATTAATTAATTGCCAGGACTCACGCTTGCCTTAGAAGCCGTATTTCCTAGCACAGAGCTTGTCAGAGCAGCAAATTGAGCCCTAGTCTCAACCATTGGACTTCCCTGCTTCTCTACAGTGGAACATAAGAGGAGGTCTTTTGACTTCTATATGATGACAAATGCAGGCGGCAGGGCAGGAAGGTCATTCATCTGAGTTTAAAAAAAATAAAAAATTATCCAGGTTTTTTCTGTCTTTCATTTCCAATCCTGAAATGGCCAATAGTAACCAATATTGGAATTTTAACTTATTGAGCCAGCCCTCTGGCCATGTCAAAACATCCACACACAAAGTAACCAAAATTGGCTAGGAGGCACAGTCCTTCTGGAAACATTTCCCACCGCTCGATCCCCTCCCTAAATTAAGCCCTGCCTTCCACAAAAAAAGTTATTATGAAGGCTATGGAAATAAAATTATATTTCCAAACAGCAGCCCCTCTGCAATAGAGCATGCCCAGTGATCATTGCTGTTCCAGGATGGGGTAGAAAATTCCCACTACCAGTCATTGCTGCTGGACATGCTTCGATCTTCTGCTGCTGCTGTCGCTGCTGCTGCCGCTGCTGCTGCCTGTGGCTTACAATCTAAAAGACAAGGAGGGGGAGACGGAGAGGGGACAGTGGGAGAGACAGGGGAGAAGACAGACAAACATTCAAGCAGATGCGAAGACTCAGGTGCGTGTGCTTGGCTTGGTTACAATCAGGTTGCGGCCGTCTGCAGAAGAGGGAAGACAGTAGGTATATGGGAATGTCTAGCAGGGATTGGAAAAGGTGGCTAGGAAAAGGTGGGTCTTGAGGAGGGATTTGAAGGAGCAGAGGGAGGGGGCAAGGCGGATGTCGGCAGGGAGGGAATTCCAGGCATGGGGGCCAGCGAGGGAGAAGGGTTGAAGGTGATTAGGTGAGCAGGAGAAATGAGGGAGAGTGAGGGAGGGGACAGAGAAAGAGCGGAGACCGCGTGCAGGAGTGCGTAGGGAGATTAGGTCCGAGAGGTAAGGGGGGAGCTTGGTCATGGAGTGTTTTGAACGTGAATACCAGGAGTTTAAACAGGATACATTCAGGAAGGGGGAGCCAGTGAAGAGAGAAGAGGAGAGGCTGCACATGGTCGAAGCGACGGGCAGAGTGAATGACCTTGGCAGCGGAGTTTTGGATTGCGATAAGGGGGGACAGGTGAGAG
>QEPC01015552.1:1814594-1839459 GCA_003113815.1 Sphenodon punctatus
GGGGGACCCCAACCTAAAGGGAGAGGGAGGAGGAGGTCAACCCAGGGAGCGAGACTTTAAAGGAGCGGTCAGAGAGGTAGGAGGAGAACCAGTCAAGGAAAGAGCCGCGGAAGCCAAAAGAGTAAAGCGAGACCAATAGGAGCGAGTGGTTGACAGTGTCGAAGGCAGCAGAGAGATCAAAGAGGACAAGAATGGAGTAGTGGTGCTTAGATTTAGCGACAAGTAGATCATTGGTGATCTTGGCCAGGGCAGTTTCAGTAGAGTGGAAGGGGCAGAAGCCGGATTGGAGAGGGTCCAGGGAGGAGTTGGTAGAGAGGAGGTCCAGGCAGCGGGAGTAGATGACACGTTCCAGAAGCTTTGAGGCAAAGGGAAGGAGGGAGACTGACCGGTAAGTAGAGGGGTCAGATGGGTCTAGGGTGGGCTTTTTGAGGATGGGGGAGACAGTGGCATGCTTCAAAGCAGAGGGGAAGGAGCCTGTGGAAAGGGAGAGATTGATGACATGTAGAAGTGGGGGGGCGACAGAGGGAGCAATAGAGGCCAGGAGGGGATCGGGTCAAGGGGACCTGATCTCCTTTCCCGATTCCTCTGTCTCGTCCCTCACTCTCCCTCATTTCTCCTGCTCACCTTATGGTGGAGGGGTTGGATGAAGAGAGCAAAGCAGAGATTTCTTTGAGAGAGGCAGGAGGGAATGATGTGAGGGGGGAGGGGGTGGTAGGGGAGCAGGAGGAGGTTGGTGGGAGGCAATGTCCCGATGGATCTTGTCAATCTTTGAGGTGAAGAATGATGCAAGATCCTGAGCAGCAAGGGAAGAGGGTGGAGGAGGGCAGGGAGGTTTAACAAGGGAGTCAAAAGTAGAGAAGAGGCGGCGAGGGTCGCGAGAGAAAGAATCAATCCTAGAGGCATAATAGCATTGTCTAGCTAGGGAGATAGCCGAGGAGAGGGAGAATTTGTAGTGGAGGAAGTCAGGGAGGAAGCGGGATTTGCGCCAGAGGCATTCGGCAACCCAGGTGCAGGAGCGGAGGTAGCAGATGTTAGGGGTGAGTCGGGCGGGGGTTTTGGGGGTGGACGGGGCGTGAAGAGAGGGGGGCAAGAGAGTCAAGGGTGGAGGAGAGAGAGGTGTTGAGAGCGGAGATGGCAGAGTCAGGGGAGGAGGAGGAGAAAATGGAGGGGAGGAGGGGGGATAGAAAGGAGGCAAACTCCATGGGGGTAAAAGCTTGCATATTGCGGAAGGGGCGAGGGGAGGGGGAGGAGGAGAGGGGTTGGTGGGAGAGGCTGAAGGAGGCAAGGAAGTGATCAGAATTAGGGCAGGGAACAAAGGAGAGGTCAGCAAGAGAGCAGTTTCGTGAGACGATGAGGTCGAGGGAGTGGCCGTCGGTATGGGTGGTATCTGTATAGTGAGGGAATTTCCACAGGTTCACAGGGGAGTCATTAAAAAATGGGGACTGATGATGAGAGCTCAGGGAGACCAATATTGGACACATCCAGTTCATGCAATTCCATAAGCTCTACCTCCTGATTGAGTCAGTGAAGGGGCCGAGAATCAAGTTACAGGGGATTCAGTTACTTGTGAAGGTGGAGCCCACAAGAGGGAGATAGTAGGCACACACTGGGGAGAGGGAGGCAGTCACCATCTGCTGACCTTGCTGACTTCTAAAATTTTCTACTGATGAAGGAAAGCAATGTAAAACTCCTGATTCATTCCAAGCTTTACCTTTTGGTCCAAATACCTGCAAATCTGGCCAAGACCAGCAGTGTTCTTTCTCTCATCTAGCAATTTCACAGAAAACAACATTTGCCTGCTCCATGGAGGACCTCTAATAATACCCTCCCTATGGAGTGGAGCTTCTTGACCTCGCCCCCTGCCCCCATTCATTTCCTTCTGGGCCCCTAAAACTACAGCAGTCGCACTCCTCCCCATCTTCCTCTGCCCTGCTAGACCCTTAAGCCCCCTTCCATTTCTCCAGGCCTCACCACCACCTTGGTTGCTGTTGGGTGCCTGAAGCTCCTGCTTTGGGATCCCTTAATCATTCCCAGCCCTTGTCTGGCCTTTCCTCTGGACTGTCAGGTCCCCAGTGGCATCCTCATTCATCTCCCTTTGGCACCACTGATCACCTAAGACCCCTGCTCTGGGCCCCATCAATCTCCTGTCTCTCTGAGCTCTCCTCAAGCAGGTTAAAAAGGAGGAAGGGAAAGTCCAGTGCTGGTGCCATGGCAATGGTGCTGCTCTGTGCACCACCTGGTATGGCTGGTCCAAAACAGCTATTCTGTTTTCTCAGGAACTTCCATGAAAATGGAATCGTTGTTTATTTTTTCGATCGGTATTCTGATCAGAAACAAATTCCGATCAGAATAACAACCAAAAATAAATAAATAAAAAACCTGTGCACACACAAAATGGCCACCGGGGCCATTTTGTGCATGCACACAATTGGTCGCTGTGCTTATTCAAAATGGTGGTGGCAGCAGTAGCATCGTCATTTTGAATAAAGGAAGCCAATTAAGTGCAGCCAAAATCAACTGCCCTTATTCAAAATGGCAGCGATGTTGATGCCACCATTTTAAATAAGGGCAGAAGCCATTTTGCGCATGCAAAGTTGTTTTTCTATTGCACTTTTATTGCACTTCTTACATAAGAATGTAAGAAGTGCCATACTGGGTCAGACCAATGGTCCATCACGCCCAGCACCTGTCTCTGACAGTGGTCAATCTCGGTTGCTTGGAAGAAGTACCCAACAGATCACAATGGGACAATACATACATTCCCTGTTGTTCACTCCCAGCTCCCAACAATAAGAGGTTACATTCCCCAAACCTACCTGACGAATAACTGCGAATAGACCTATCCTCCAGAAACCTGTCCAACCCTTTCTTAAACCCAGCCATACTACTGGCCTTGACCACTTCTTCTGGCAACACATTCCACAGCTTAATTGTGCGTTGAGTGAAAAAATACTTTATTTTATTTGTTTTAAAACTGCTACCCATAAGTTTCATGAAGCATCCCATAGTTCTAGTACTATTCAAGAAGGTAAATAATCATTCCTATTAATGTGTTCCACACCACTCATGATTATATTGTATTGATAAGTTTATTGTTTCGACAATAAGTCATAACAGAGATATTAACAGTAAAACAGCACCAAAGAACAGGAACACCAATACTAAATCAGAATCCAAATAAAATGACCAATAGAAACAGCTGCCTGCTGTTGCCAGCTAGAACAACTAAAAATCAAAAATTAATAATTAAAATGAAATAGCTTCTAAAAAACTAAACTTATCCAAAAAAAATTAATTACAATTCTAAATGGATGTCCCCCCTGCCTCCCATGAGATATACAAGTATAGAGAGACACTTATACGGCCCATAAAACAGTAGCCGTAGTAAGATCATCCCAACATGGGATATAATACTAGAATGAACCCTAGCTCTTCTACGGAGCTTGAGCTCTGGAAACTCGACCCCTGGACTCTGCAATTCAATCCATTACTTTATTAACACAAGCACACCCCAACTCTCCTAGCACAAAGTGAGGGGGGGGGGTATGCTATTTCATATAACATAAGAGGCTAACCAAACAAAACTGGAACATCCATCAGACTTTGCAATAACTATAAACTTAAAAAATTATAAAAGGATTATATTAAATTTGACCCATTCACAAACCATATTGTTTTTAGGAAAACTAAGAATCCACACGATTAGTCTTACCCTGGCTAATATAGTGGACCAAAATTTATTTATTCATCTTCCCTGCCCAAGAGACTGTATTTCTGCTTTATCACAAATACTCTCCACAGGAATTCCATAACCTTGGACGTAATAGCAGTGGAGTGATCATCCAGCAGAAACCTCAAATAAAACTCTTCTTGCCTACCAGGGCAGGCAGCTAAAAGTGGAGGAATAAACCTAGCGCATTCCTCATTGTAGAGGGGGCAATATAACAGGATGTGCTCAATTGTATCAATTTGGTGTAATTGGCAACAGCAGTTACGCTCCGCCAAAGGGACCCCTCTAAAGCGACCCTCCACCAATTTTGAGGGGGAAAAAATTGATCTTGCTAAAGCGAACAGCCTCCTCTTTTTTGGAAACTTACTGTTTACAAGATAGGACATAGGAAAACGTGTTTGGTTCATAATTGAAAGATATCCTCCTAATGTTCTGTTATCGCGAAGGGAAGCAAATGTTTCCTGCCATGTGGTATCCGAAAGTCTATCGAATAGCATTTTTTGGGCCACTTTATAACCCAGGGGGAGCAGGGCCGCTGGTGAGAATCCTAGGTGACTTACTTTATTCAAAACCTTCGAAACCCACAAATTGGGAACTTTGTCTTCAAGAACCAACTGTGAAAGAGGAGCAGCCATACAAAAAAGCAGGCAAAGCCAATACCCGATAGCACCCTTCCCCATGATTTTATATACTTTGATCATATCTCCTCTCAGTCATCTCTTCTCCAAGCTGAAGAGGCCCAACCTATCCAGCCTCTCTACAAAGAGGAGCCATTCCATACCCGTTATCATTTTTGTTGCCCTTCTCTGTACCTTTTCTATTTCTATTATATCATTTTTGAGATGGGGTGACCAGAACTTCACACAATACTCAAGGTGTGGTCGCACCACAAATTTACATAGTGGCATTATTATATTTTCAGTTTTATTCTCTATCCCTTTACAAATAATTCCCAGCATTCTGCTTGATTTTCTGATCGCCACCGCATACTACTATTATTGGCAAGCATTTACATAGCGCAAGCAGATTTATATAGTGCCAGGGGGGAGACAAAGGAAGGGGAACAGAGGAAGAGACAAGGAGTGCAACACTCATGAAGATGCGAGGTCCTAGGTGCACGACCTTGGCTTGGTTACATCGAGAATGATAGCTGGCTGGACCGTGTGGTGAGGATATGAGTACACAGACCTCAGGTAACAGATTGAGCTGAGGATTTCAATGTATTGTCCACAATGACTCCAAAGTCCTTTTCCTGAGTTGGTAATTCCTAATTTAGAACCCAGCACTGTGTACATAAAGTTTAGAAAGTTTTTCCTGATGCACATCACTTTGCACTTTTCCACATAAAATTTCATCTGCCATTTAGATGCCCAGTCACCCAGTCTCACAAGATCCCGCTGAAGTTCTTCAGAGTCTGCTCATGTTTTAACTACCTTGAATAACTTGGTGTCCTCTGAAAATCTGATCACCTTACTCCCCTTTCCAGATCACTAATGAATTCATTAAACAACCCTGGTCCCAGTACAGATCCCTGGGGCACTCCACTATTTACTTACTTCTCTCCATTGTGAAAACTGACCATTTAGTACTACTCTTTGCTTCCTGTCTGTTAGCCAGTTACCAATTCACAATAGGACACTGCCACCTATCAAATTACTTTTTAATTTCCTCAAGAGTCTCTCGTAAGGGACCTTATCAAATGTTTTCTGAAAATCCAGATACACTAGATCACCTGGCTCCCCCCTTAACTACATGCTTGTTCATACCCTCAAAAATTCCAATAGATTAGTGAGGCATGACTTCTCTTTGCTAAATCCATGTTGACTCCTCTCCACTCATGAAGTTGCCAGGGAATACTATGTGCTGTCTAGAATGGTCCTGTAATACTTCAAACCTGTAAACACTTATGCATGTGATAGTTTTGTTTAAAAAAATGAGAAGCACTACTGAGCTGAGGGATGCTGAAATAAGAGACATTCAGTTGTGTGTGTGAAATGCCTTCCCCTCTGCCTGAGTCTCATTCAAGCCTAGCTTCTCCAGGCCGTAGTACCTCAGTGACCGCAATCCCAAGTGGGATCCATGCGGATTCCACATGGCACAATGTGTTTCCAATGGGATGTGCGCACGTTGCATGCATGGGATGTGGGATTGGCCCCACTGTCTTCTTGTGTTACCCAAGCATTAAAATCCAGAGAGAGTGTGGTTGCCGTGTTGGTCCCAAGTGACAGCGAGACCACTTTGGGTATTTTCAGACGTTATGGGGCCGCTTGGCCCCATACTGAAAACAACCCTTTCATTCCCCACCGGGGTCACCCCGTCACGCCATATCAGACGTGCCGGGGGGATCCCGGCGGGGAATGTGGGAGGGGGCAGGGCCGCGCGGCGCAATGTGCGGCCGCACGGCCCCGCCCCCTCCACGCACCCCGCCGCCCGCCCTCCAGGGAGACGGGTGGGCGGCGGGGCCAGTGCGGCCGCTGCGTCGGGCCGGAAGTGCCATGGCCCGGGATCCTGCCGGGGATCCCGGGCCGTGGCAACCGGCCAGACGTGACTTTTTCTTGGTCCCCGCTGGGGATCTTTTTGACCACGCTTCCCGGGACATTCCCCCGGCTAGCCCGGGAAGCGTGGTTCAAATTGACCCCATGTGGGCATTCACCATGGCGAACATCTGGCGGCCGCCAAACAGACGTTCGAGACACGGTGACCACAGGTGGGTATTCACCGTGGATCACCGTGATCTCGTAACGTCTGAAAATACCCTTTGTTTCCCAAGCACTAAAAGAAAAGATTAAAGGGAAAGAAAAACAAAAAAGAAATAAAATAAAGAAAGATGATAGTGCATGTCCCAGTAACTTCAAACATGTGGGCCATGTGAATGGGATCCCCAAGCTGGGTTGGCTACTAACTTGGATCCTGACCTAAAGCAACTCTTTATTCAGGCTGGTGTAATGGCGGATCACTTGAAAAACAAGCAAACTTCAGAAAAGATCTGTAAAACAGTTGAGGACAAAGTTGGAGTAAAAGCTGTTATGGAAAGAGGTGAAGATTAGAGCCTTGTCAGGAAGATCCGTTTCTCATCCTCTGCTTCACTCCGTGTCATCTTCAGAGAGAGTTTCTTTTATTGATTTGGTTTTATCATTCAATCAAAAGTTTATTTGTCTAGACCATTGGTTGTAACAAAATACAAATAAATAAAATCATAAATAAAAAACACAAGTTGTACAACAGATATTAAAATCAATATATAGAAACCTGACACGGTTATTTTATCGAGGGTCCCAAACTTAAACTAATTTAGGATATCCATATATTGCACAAGCTTAAGCACACTGTACATCCAGCTTGTAGGCTAACCAAGTCACTTGCTTCTGTACTTTTGTATCGGTATTGGCAAGGAGAAACGATATTGTTAACCAATTGTTTGTCCCTGTACAGAAGAGGGAGTATTGCATCCCGTTCTTCGACTGTGTAAATACAGTCAAAAAGGTAGTGAGGTAGATCATCAACCTTGTTCAGTCCACGGGTACAAAATCTGAGGGGGTAAGGTATTCCCAGCTGTCTGCCAACTGTTACCATGGAAAGCATTGTTTGAAACCTAAGCATGGTTAGTGCTCTCCTGGTTTTAAAGTTAGTTAATTCAGCCAGATAAGGCTCCAAGCTGTGAGTAGTTTTAAACAAGGGGTACCAAGGTGCTATGCCACTTGTGTTTATTGCTGCCAGATCATTCTGGATGGCAATATCAGAGAGAGTTTCAACTCTTGGTCCTAGTAGTGAATTAAATTGGCCAGCTCTTAAGAACAGATGATGGATTTAAAGAAGTGCTACTATCATCACTTTCCACATCAAAAGGGAAGATGCTTCTATGCAATGAGATCCCATCAGTTGTTTTTTCACTCGCTCCTCCATTGTCACCAACTCTGCCTTCTTCTGCAGGGGCATCGCAAGTGTTTGTCCATAAATGGACTCGAAGTCTGGGAGGGCCACAGACCAATAAAGCAAGAAGTGATAAGCAACTAACTATTTCTGATCAAGAGGCCGGATGAGAAAGGGAATCTGACTGAAACTGGAGCTGAGCAGTCTGAGAATGGGAAGATGCATGCTGCTTTTCTTTGAACAGAAGAAAATCAACAAGCTGATTCTAAAGCAAAGCTTTATACAGGTCACCACTAGGAAAACCTTTTGGTTCTTTTCAGTTCCTGTGTATATGCAAATACGAATGAACAGATTCTCTAAAGTGTGAACAATTTTAATTCATATGTGAATGTCGGCTATGTGCCTTTTTAAAAATCGGTGCGCCGCAGAAAATGTTGATGCTTGAAAGCATTTTTTAAAAAGTATCTGCTTTTTAAAATAATTATCAACTAAATAAGTCTTCGCCGTTAAGCCACGTCTATCAATATGCCCCATTATTCTGTTTGAATAATAATAAATAATCTTTATATAGCGTCCCCCTGCCACGACACTCTGAGCACTTTACATACAACAATTTAACACAACTTTTAATCCTCACAACAACCGGTCTGTAGTTTCCAGAATCGACTCTGGAGACCTTTTAAAATATCGATGTTAAATTTGCTCCAGTTCTCAGGTACAGGGGCAGATTTTAGTGATAGGTTACAAATTACCAATAGTAGGTCTCCAATTTCATATCTGAGTGCCTTCAAAAACTCTCGAATGAATACCATCTGGTCCCAGTGATTTGTTACTATTAGTTTGTCAATTAGCTCTAGAATCTCTTCCAAAGTCCACACTGATCTGTGACAGCTCTTCCAATTCATCACGTACAAAGAAAAGTTCCAGTGTGGGTATCTCCTCAACATCCTCTGCCGTGAAGACCAATAAAATATTTATTTTTATTTAATATTTTGCCTGATTTTGATTGGGTGAACTGGCCCATTCTAATTGAAAATCAGAACAATAGAAATTTTGGTTTCACCTCTACCTCCTGGTGGAGGGAGCTTGAGGGACCTAGTGGAACTCAGCAGAACCAGTCTTGAGCCCGGCTGGAAAGATGTATTTCCCCCTCGGCCCTCCCTTTTATGTACAGCTGAAATGAGCAGTTTATCCTTGGGAACCCACACAGATGTGCAGGCACTGCTAGGCAGGCATGCCTTCGGGGACCCGCTGGGGACCCATATACCTGGGTGAAGCTGCAGAGCGCCCCCCTATTTGTGGGTAGCAAATGGGGCCTGGGCAGAGTGCAGTGACGATCTGGGGTGGAAAGGGAGGCACGGTGAGTGACAATCCAGGCAGCAGCAGCAGCCTCTTGGGGGCCAAGGCCAGCCAGTTGGTTGCATGCATGCATTGTGCAGGCTGGCTAGGTGGACATGCAACCACCCGGGATCTGTGCACATGCACCCAGCCACCAGTCTACCCATGTGCTGGCTGGACTAGACCCCCCGCCCAGGAGGCCACTGCCACATACCTCCAATCCCCCCCCCCCTTCACTCAAGCAGCTACTCTTTCACATACCTATCACAGGCACTTTGTGGGAACAGAAGCACAAGAAGTGGTTTGGTTACCACAAATGCAACAGAGATACCTTTGACTGGCTACCCATTTTCGCTCTATATTTTTGTTCTGCGCTAGCTCTGAGATTTGCACCCTGGAGACTGCCCACCAGACACGAAGATAAGGTCATCAGATATAACCACCAGGGATGTAAAAATACAGTTGCTTGTTTGCCTCTGATGAGTATCCCTCTTGAACTGGCGACTGGATTTTTACAATCCTGGATCCTTTACCCCACTGCAACTCCCAGCCTGCCAAGCAGACTTTTATGCCTGGAGGATGAACTCTATTTTAACATATATTTTACAGCCCTGGATATGATGTAGAGTAGACTTACAAGTGGTCTCCAAATAGCCAAAGCCAAATAGCATCTTCCAAAGTATGTGCATTTTAACTGTACTCTTTTTGGTTCTTGAACATAGCTCTTCCCCCTCCTCCCCCCCAACCCCTTCCGGTTTTTTTCTGTTAAGAAAATTAAAATGGATGTGTGGTTTCATTTGAAATAAACAGCAACTACCAGAAGCAATGGGGGACAAAACCTCTTCCTAAAGCATCAAGTATTCTACATCAGGTTTGCCCTTTCCTGTGAGAAAGCAGCACAAGAAGGCACTTTAGAACCTTAATGAATTAGGATTTCATGCAAATTCTGACTATAAACAAGTGATTAGTTCTTTCATGGAGGAAAAGAGGGTGTTTCCCACTGCCCTTCTATGATTGTGTACTCACCCCAAAACCACCCACATATATATATATCCTTTTTTTTTTTTTTTAACCTCACAGTGTTTAATGTGAGCATTTAGAGATCTGAACTGGTGATTAACTCCCACTCAGAAATGCTGCAGTTAAAGGACAGTTCACCAATGTCACCCATCTGTTGTGGAATAGAGCAGTTAGTATTCAAAACCGTACCAAAAGGAAAACCTAAGCTAGATCATTTATTGTAGCTGGATTGCTGCTCTAGGCCATTTCCTTTCTATTTCCTGGTTTTAAAATGGAGTGGGGGAGGGCAGGGAGTTGGAGGAGAGGAGGCTCACACTTCAGTTCCGGTATGTCTGAGACAGATCGCTCACTGGAATTGTCAGATCACTTCTGAACAGATGACATAGTAGGGAATCTGGAGGTGTTTTGTATGGGGCTTTCTAAGCCAGATGAATCCTTTCTCTTTAGTGATAAAAGTTAAAGCTTATACCAACATTCAGCAATCAGCAATGTGCCTTTGACAGTGATAAGCTACACTTTCTGTCTGAAACATACTCTCAGCCTACCTGTTTCAACACTTGTGGGTTACAGCCTACAACAAAACCATTGCAAATAACTCAGCAATACAGTCAAAACTGCCCCACAGTGAGAATCCTGGCTAGCTTCCAGAAAGCTGCTTTTACCAAGAGGCATACATGACAGACTCGCTGTATAAGAGACAGAGAAGGAGGGGGATTTCTAAGCACATCAAATGAAGCTTGTTTGCTAAATAATTGCTGCAGGTGATGAAACTGCCCTTGAGTGCAAAAATATTTTGCATTTTATTGCGCTCAACTGCCTTCATAAAGTGGTCATTTGTGTGTGTGTGCGCGCAGTTAACAGAAATCTATTGAGTTGCACCAGACCAGACGTCTGCATTCTGGAGGGCTCATTGCAGCCAATAAATTTGACTAAAACTTTTTTTTTTCTGTTTTATGAATTCTGCTGTAAAAGCAAATCCTCCTTTCTAGACTTAGCCTAATTGCAAGACACTGCTCCCAGTGCCAAAAATGTCAACTCTAAGTTGCAAACATGGACACATTTAAGCAGAACCATATGTCTGAATGGAAGGAAAAAAGTAAACCAATTAGTTTACCTTCTTACCAAAGAGTTAATTTAGAATGCAACATTAGTACGAGGGAGTAATAATGTACCCAGGGATAAATTATGTTGCTCAATCATTTATTAAAAAAGCTTCACTGGAAAGAAAGATTGCATAGGTTCTCCGTGTTCAGTATGTTAGAAGAACACAGATGTTCCAAGTGCTGGAGCCAGAAACTTAATATTAATGAAGCCTCATTAATACCTAATCAACTGGTGATATTTTGATCCTGGGAGAGGATTGATGGCCAATAAAAATAAACCTAAACATTCTTCCTATCTGGAAAAAAAACCCCTCATAAAAAGTAGGAATGCACACAGTAACCAACATGCAGTATGTAAAGTTAGGCAGCTGGAAGCTGGTTTTGAACTTTTTCCCCCTTTTTCCTGTGGATTTGCCCTGTCACCTAGGCAATTTCAGAGTCTTACTCAATAGGATTTATGTAGGCATTCTGACTGAGCAGATGTGCTCACATGCAGTACATTAACGATGGAAAACTGTTTTCCAGAATACTCTGGATTATGGTTTTAAAAAACAGACCTCCTGGAAATTAAAATCCCCTTGTGAAATCCCTTCTCAGCTCTGAACGTGATTCTGCTGCACTTCAAGGGTGAGACCCGCTTCAGCATATGTGACATCTGAAATGATATCATATGCATTTCTGTGTAAGATTAATGTGTTGGATGTTAGCCTTGCAGGGATGATGAAATGGAAAATGCAGGGGTAGATTAAACTTTAACTAGGAACATAGTATTACCAGACCAGATAAGATGAATTCACTATGTGTTCTCTAACAGCAACCAGTTAGTCAAAGAAGATGCACAAACTGCAACATACATGTAATGGACAGTTATGAAATAAGCTGTTCACAGGAAGATTTATTTTTTTCCTAACTTCTGGTCAACGAGTGATCATTTTATACCCTTGAGCATGATAACCTTTAACCTTATATATGTTCCATACTATTTAATATATCTATGGATATTCTCATTATCCATATTGATGTCTAATCCATGTTTTAAAAGATGAACAATATCTTGTGACAGGGAGTTCCACACGTTAGTTACGTAGGGGTGGGACTCAAGAGGGAATTTTGGATTTAGATTTTTTGGTTTTGGTTCTTTAGTAATTTCGGATCTTGTTTTGGATTTGGATTTTTTGCATGCATTTTTCCCCACTGAAGTAAATGGGAACAAACTGCAATGTCAAAGATCCAAATAAAAAATCAATGTAAAAGATCCGAATTGCCTGAAACCGAAAAAGATCAGAATTTTCAGATAGAACTGAATTAAGCCATTTTCGGGTTGAATGATTCAGTTCTGTCTGAATCTGAAATTTCCATCCCTAACCGTTTGCAAGGCTGCACGTCCTTCCATGCCTTTCACACTGGGTACCGTTTCTAATTGGGCATCCCCTGGCTCCTGTGCGTATGAGCTAAAAGCCTATGACCCAACCTGAGCCTGACGGGACCTGCCTGACAGAGCCCAGGTTGGGTTAAGTGCACTCTCCATCCAGCGTCTTTGGGTTAAGACCAGATCTGGCTTCCCAGCTGTGAGAGCCTTGCAGGGTGTAAACAGATGGACAGCAGCCCCAGGGATGCCCATCACCCCTTGATTGACCAGTCCGTGTGAAGGGCGCCCACCAGATGTGCAACCTGGAGTGGGCTGGGGCAGCTCCGGGGCAGGCCAGCACGGTGTGCTCTGCGAGATCCCGGCGCATGTGGCGCAGAGCAGGCCAGCCAAAACCAGGGCCGAGGCCAAACGCAGCACTGCTACTCCTCTCTTGGGGGGGACCCAGGGTGCACCTCTGCACCCATCAGTCTGTTGCCATGTCCAGCACTATGGAATCATGGGTGCCAGCCTAGAGCATCAGGTGATCGCCCACATCTCTACAGTCTAGAGGGGGTCCATCTGATGTGGCCCCAGGCGGAGCTGGTAACAGGTGTGGGGGACCCCTGGAGCAGCTCAGGGCTCCAACAGCAGGCAGCTCGGGGCTCCATCTGTCTGAAAATATCAACTGAGTGCTGTGTTGTCATGGTGCTCCATAGGGGTTGAGGCCCCACTGGAAAGGAGGAATGCATTAGCTCTGCTCCTTTTCTGATGTAGCCCTGCTCTTTTGTGACATAGCCCCACCCCTTACATTTGTCATGGTACTCGAGGCCTTGGGGCGCTTGAACACATCTAGACAGAGTAGGACTCAAAACAGTCTGGCTGCAAATTTCTGTCCCCATCAGGTTTTCAGTTTGAAATTACCCTATTTGCCTTCTCTATGGTGCTGGACATTTTGTATCATTCTGTCCTATCCCATCTTGATTGATTACAGCATGGAAGGCATTTTCTCTGTGTAGGGAGGGGGAAAGTTTGGATCATTTAGATTGGAAATAATCTTCCCACCTCTTCCAGATTCCTTCTTGAAATAAGTTTTGCGAGTAAGTGTGATTGCTATCAGTATCCAGTGTGGGGGCCAGGGCCATATCACTCCTTTATGGAATGGCATTAGAATGTTCTCAGTCATTTTTGTATCCCATCTCCCAAGCACACTGTTTGTTTGTTTAACTTTACAGTACATTGAACAGAGGTTTTATTAGACTGTCTCTACAATGACATGCAAGTCACTTTCCCTGGGTGGTTACAGTGGATTTTGAACCCAGTATAAGAAACAGACATGATGCTAATTCCATTTTAACACAATTTTAACATTTCTTATGCATGTTGCAAGGCTGCATTGGTGCCCTATGCAGCCCTGCAACATACATAAGAAATGCTGAAGCGGTGTTAAAGTGTCATGTTAGCGTCATATCTGTTTTCACCCATTATCTCTCACTGTCCAATAACGTGAGCCCAATAGAATTCTGAATATGACCTTTCATGCATGACGTTGGAGGCACTAATGTTGGTGAGATGCTCGCATACAGTAGGCATGGAGATATAAAAGTGAGAGATTAATGTCCTACCTCATTAGGAGGAAAGGAGGTGGCAAAGGCTACCTTTGCAATTGAATTAAGGGATGATGCTGTGACTACAGAGCCACAAAAAACCAATAATAGCTTTCCTGAGTTTTATGATAGCCTATATCAATCTTGGGGATTCTGAGGCTAAAGACAAAGGCGAAGCATTTTCTCAGGACTTAGACCTTCAGAGATTATATTAAATGGAGAGACTCATTTTCAAAGTAGCTTTAACAACTGAAGGGAAAACCTAACAGAATTTGGGCCACTGCATCAGTGTGACACTAGGGCCTCGCTGCTCGGACCACTGAATTTGATCCTATTTTACCCTTCATTCATTTAAAGAACTTAGAAAATGGTGCAGGACTGAGATTTGTAAACAAATGCCTGCTATTGAATTTAAAAGTTGATTTTGATTGTGCTCAGGAGAAATAAAACTTCTTTAACAAGCAACTTGGACCTGTTTATATGCTAGAAAGCAAAAATGAAAGAAATTATTAATTTCACGAGAGTAGAGGAAATAAAATCCAGAGCACCAATATCAGTCTGGCTTTGACTATGCAGAGGATTCTTCATAGAGGCATCTTCCCTTCAATGCAGAATCCCAGATTGTGCCTGACTGTCAAGCACTATATTTATTTATTTATTTATTTATTTACTTACCCTGAGAGCTCAGTGCAGGGAACAATATATAAAACATATACAAATAAATGTTAAAATAAAACATGTAAAATGCATTACAATATAAAAATATTAAAATCCTCTTTAAAAATCCTCCTAGCCACTCATCTTTGCCTGCTAACCACCCCGCCAAACAGTATGGTCTTACATCATCTCTGTGAAAGGCTTGGACTTGGGCTCTGGCAAACTTCAAGGGGAAGAGAGTTCCACAGTTGTGGGGTAGCCACTGAATCCGCCTCTCTATGTGCCCTTGCTGTATGGACTTGAAGCATCAATGGAACTTGCAAGGGGTCATTCTTGGCTGACCTTAAGAGTCATGAGGGAGAATGGAGGGAGGCATTCTTTCAGATACATAGGGCCCAACTCATCTAGGACTTTTTAGGCGAGTGCCAGCACAGTGGATCGCATCAAGAAAGTTATTGGTAGCCACTGCCAGTACAGATTCTGAAGCATCAGTGTAATGTGTTCCAAGTCACACACATGTGGGAGGAGTGTACAAAAACCTTCCTCATCTCACCTTTTGTTTGATCTGCACATTACTTGTCATAATGTGGTTTCTGGCTCAGGAAAGTGTTAGAACTTGTCCTCTGTTCACCTTCTACAGCAGTGGTTCTCAAACTGGGATTGCCTCCCTCCCAGAGGTGGGGACACCAATATATTGGGGAGGGGCATGAGAAAAGGTGCATCTGCTAAAGTCCTACCTTTGTCCTGGCAAGGGTAAATTTCCAAAATGGCAGCACCAATTGCAATTAATGGTACAGATGGGATGGGGGATCAAGTACCATGGACAAGAGGAAGGGTGCACACAGTGCACCAATGCTTTGAGGGTCATGTCACGCTAACAGGGGTGGATGAAGATATGGAGAAAGAGCTATGGAGGTGCAAGTGATGTGGCCAGTCCACCAACCCACGATCACCAACATGATAAAGGACGTCAGCAACCCTAACTAGCAGAACTGTCTTGGTATACAAGGGAGGGATAGGATATACTGTCCTCCTACAAGGAGAGCATGTTCCTTCTGTGTACTGCTGGAGGAACTTTACTACCCTGAAGTAGAATTTGGGATGATTATATTTCAAAAAAACCATAATGGGGCAACCTATTCTCCAGCCTGCTACTACAATTTGCATAAATACAAATAAGTTAACAACATAATGTATCCACATTTAAAATATTTAATAAAACATTTAAAATAATGTATGCACATTTAAAATAGCCATTGCCTACCTTTGAGGCTACTTTAAAAAATAAAAATAAACAAGAAGTAGGCCAATCATTCTCCTGCACACGCACTCACACAGACCCACCCATACACACTCACTGCCAGGGCCAGCATTAGAATTTGCGGGACCCAGGGTGGAAATAAAATGTGGGGACCCCATGGTCCTGCCATCCATAACCCACCACTTTAGCCTCTTCCTGCAGGGCTCTATACCCCCCAGGAGGTGAGGGGTGGAGAGAGGTGGCAGGGCCCTGCAGGAAGTAGACACTCCAGGGACTGAGAGTTGCAGGCACAGAGAAGGCCCCACAGAAATAGTCCATCCTGACCCTGAGGCGATGAGGGCCCATTAAGCCCCTGGCCCCCACTGGCCCTGATTAAGGCCAGCTCTGCTCACCACATGGAGATGACTCTGTTTTATGTCCCTCAAGAACAGTGCACAGGACCCACCACACCACAACCACACCATGCAGGGTTTGACTCTGGCACATACCACCTGGCCGTGGCATGGGTAGACCTGAAACAAAAAATCTAGACGAGTTCTGCTTTCATTGAAAGCAGCATTTGCCAAAATTTGCATGATGCAGAAACTTACTGCCTTTCCCGCTGTTTTCGCCATTTTCCATTATTTTTCACAAGATGAACAGGGCTGTGATCGAGCCAGTCCCAAGCCCCATGTGTGCATTGTGTGAGCCCCTGGGGGCTGTGGAGATGAAAACCTGCCAGCTAAGCATGAGAGAAGTGCTGGGAATTGTATTTATTATTCTTATTATTCTTCTTCTTCTTATTATTCTTTATTAACAAACATTTATATAGCACCAGCGGGATGTACCTGGCACTTTACAAAGTAATAAAATAGACATGGTCCCTGCCCCTAGGGCTTACAATCTGAGAGACAGGAGCTGGGGGAGAGACATAGGAAGGGGAACAGAAGGAGAGACAAGGGGTCTAACATTCATGAAGATGCGAGGTCTCAGGTGCACGTACATGGCTTGGTTATTTATTTATTTATAAAAAAATTCTATCCCACCCCTCCTGCCCACAGGGCGCCCAGGGCGGCGAACAACAAAGATAAAACAATTTTTAAAGTTCAAAAATGATCTTATATGCAGGGAAACAACCCCCCCCCCCAATTCCCCCTCTCGCCAAAAGCCTGGTGGAACAGCCAGGTCTTACATAAACATCGAATTGCCATAAAAGTGCTGTAAAATTGCCGTAAAACTGTTGTTAAAGTCCCAGAAAGTACGAAAAGTCCCAGAAACTGATGAAAAGTCCTGGAAAGCGTTGCAAGTGATGAAAAAGTCCCAGAAAGTAGCCCCAAACCTAGAAAGTGTTGAAAATTATGGGAAAAAATTGTGGAAGTGGAGAATCACTGGAAACTGGTGACGTTCTGACAGACGCACTCCTGAAAGGTCAGTATTTCCCTTTGGAACAGGGACACTTGCTCTTGACTCAGCCCGATGCATATATGGCTCTTCCTCATGCTACTAGCCTGCAGCACTTGGCCATGGTGCATCGGGTCCAGCTCTCTCACTGTCCAGAGGCAGTATACCAGGAGTCACCTCAGATAGTTTCATTTTACACTGAAATGTCTTAAAAGAAGGAGAAGATTACACCGCTCAGTAATTGCCTGTCACAACTGAGCATCTGACCATTTACAGTGGCTGTTGTCATTTTTACTCATAGACTTTCAGACTTTCTTTCCGATAGCCTTTGATCCCTCCAGCGAATGGGATCGTGTTTTGCAGCAACGTGGCAGCCTGTCAGTGCTTTCGTTTCTGAATGATTTGAGAGAACTGCTAAACGATGCTTATTGTAAAATGTAAGGGTGCTTCAGATTGTTTCCGAATGTAGAGAGTCTGCTGCTGCGTCATTGATGATTAATAAGGATGAGGTGCCAGAGAGAGATGTTGTACAAGCAAGCCTGAGTTTTGCAGTGCTGTAGCCGATATCCATGCCTTGATGGGGTAATCAAGGTTACCTGTAAAAAGTGAACCTTGGGTTCAGCTGTTAAGTACTGCATGAATGAATGCATGGGGTGTGGTTATAATTAGGAAAACAGGAAATGAAATGGAGAACGGTGAAGAAAAAAACAACTGTTATTTAACAAGAACTGTTGAGGAATGGAATAAGTTGCCTAGGGTAGCTGTGGAATCTCCTTCATTGGACGTTTTCACAAAATGTCTGGATAAGCATCTGTCGGTGATGCTGTATGCAGAGGATATTCTATCATAGCATTAGACTAGATACCCTTGAAATTCCTTCCAAGTAGAGGTGCAGTAAGTACTTCATTTTCCAGGCACCACAACAGGCACCTGAAGGGTTACCATGCCCTGCATTAGGTGCCTAGATCCCTGGGGGACGGGGGAGCATGCTCCCAGGCTGACTCTCCCGGCCACTACTGCTGCTACTCCTGGCCGTTTCTCAGCTGAACCAAGTTCTTCCAGGTCACATTGGGCAGGCAGGGCACCTCAGATTCAATGGGGTACCAATTTTTGCAGCTTGCACCTCTACTTCCAACCAACTTCCAGCTGAAAGAGGTACTTAGGAAGGCAGATAACCCCAATGAATTTGCAGTGCTCGAACTGTCTCAGACAGTTCAGGCGCTGGAAGGTACCCAAACATACTAGAGATGTCTACTTTGGATTGAAATTAATCCATAAATGCCCATAAGGGGCTGTTACAAATCAATTCAAAGAAGTCTGTAACAGGGGCCTGCCCTTTGTGGATCCCCTGTTACAGATCCGTTTTTTCCATTATTTCCATTATCCAAATTCTTAATCTGTAAATTACAGATCTGATTCCACAACGAATCTGAATCTGTAATTTAATCTGAATGCTCATCCCTAAACAGTACCCATCGATACTCTCTCTGAGTTTTTGAGAGAGAACTGGGAGCCTAGACATGCATGTGAGCTCATATGCCCTTTGTTCAGATTGGCTGGCTGGCCAGATGTGGGGGCATGTGCAGGTATGTGAGGCCCTATGAATGCACCTGCCTCTGGCTTTCTCGCCTGCACAAGGTTATTATTATACGCCCACAAGTACCCGTAACCCTGCTGTGCCTTGCCTCCCCCCAGAGGGCCTTGAAAAGCGCTCCCAGGGACTGCTTTTTGTATTTGAGAATAGTAATACCCTCACCAGATGAGCTGGTAACCTGGGTGTGTCCCAAAGGCTAGTAGGGATGTGCGAACGCGGTTCGGAAGTTCGGAGTTCAGACTGAACTCGAATAGTTCGGTTGACCAAACCGAACTTTCGAACCGAACTCGAATTAGACCAAACTGTTCGGTTGAATTCGAACCAGTTCGGAAGGACAAAAAACCCGGTTTTGAATGTACAAACTCGGTTCAGAATTCGACTGAACTTGAATAGTTCGGTCGATCGAACCGAACTCGATTTTCGAACTGAACCAAATTTCAGAACTCGGTTCTGTTCACACATCCCTAAAGGCTACCTGCATGCCTGGCAGGTTACTCAGACAGAGGTGCAAAGCGAAGTACCTGTTTCACTTCTATCAACAGTTCTATGGTTCTAGGAATGTAGCATGTTCTGCTAAGCAAATTATGGGAATGAAAGTCAAAATCCTGGCTGCCCCCATGGTTTTTTTGTGTAACAGGCTGCTATTTCACTTCTCTTTGTCACTTCTTTTTCTCTCTATAAAGACAGAAGTCCCATCATATTTCCCTAGCACACAAGGAAGATGTGAGGAGGAATTAATTAGTCAATATTGGCCTATGAAAATGAATCACTGTGAAACAGTTTTATATTTTATGCTCATGTATTTTGAATTTTACCATTTGTTATCCATCAATCAAGACGATGCTACTATTGAAAACTGAGGTGAGTGTCTAGAAGATAAATGAGAGACTGCAAAGCAGAATACTTTCATATGATATATTGGGCCAGACTTTTAGCCCTCCACTTGGGCCTCGATTGTACACAAACGCCTACACAAGTATTAATACCTGCACGCACCTTTTAAACAGCCTAACTCCCCAAAGCATCTGAGTACTCACATTGACTCTAATTATTATAACTATTTGATTTATAGTCACTCCCAAAAGACATGAACAACTTTACATCTTCATTGCACCGAGTACTGTAACACATTCTTGCCATAAAGAGCTATTGGTCAAAATCACTGAAAAGCAGGGTTGCCAGAGCAAAATTTCATAAATAAGGAGCAATATAGAGTGGAGGAATTCTGAAATAAAGGACATCCATTATGTTTTGTAGAGCTGTGGTGTTCAGAATAAGTTACAGTACGTCTATTATGTAAATAAGGGATGTTCATTATGTTTTATTATAGAGTAGTAGGGCTCTAAAATAAGGAGCATCCCTTAAAATAAGAGATAGTTGGAAACCCTACCGGAGAGCAACTTATGACCTGTGTACTTTAAGTGGCCCCCAGGAGTCAACCTGTGGCCCACACCAGACAGTGAGTGTGTAGGTGAGGTTTGCAGCCTGAGCTGCCACTAGAGGTGCTAGAGAGCAGCAACCAAAAAGCAACAGACTCATGGAGAAGAAGTTTCTTCCACTGATGAGCTAGCTAGAGAGCACATCTTGCACCTTGTGATATGGGAATAGAAGTTTGCCTTGCACTGGCGTGATCCCAGAGTAATGTAATCCCCTCACTTCACTCCTCCTCATTCTCTTCCCCTCACTGAGCAGCCAGCCAGAATATTGGAAACTACTCACCCTGTGTGTGTTCATGTTGATCAGCAACAGGAGAGAAGCATAGGGCTGAAACTCGACCTTGATGTTTTCTTGATTCTCGCTAAGAATCAGGCTTCTTGATGAGAATCAATATAAAAACAAGAATCGAAAAAATTAAAAAATCTCAACGTCTTGTGGATTTTTTTTCTTGATAATTTTTTGTTTAAAACACTGCACGTGCAAAATGGCCACTGTGGCTGTTCTGAACATTCACAGCCCTTTTCCAAGATGGTGCAGTCAGCATCGGCACCATTTTGGAAAAGGGCACCCAGTCCATGCACAGAACAGATGCCCTTTTCCAAAATAGGACTGACCCTGCTCCCACCATCTTGGAAAAAGACTGCACAATCACAGAAAAGCATGAGATTCTCATTTCATGCACAGTGATTTTGGTTTTTTTTTGCAAAATTCTCGCAAAACTTTCCTGAAATCCTTAGTGATATCATCCCAAGATCTCGCTAGGGTTTCTTGATTCAAATGGATTTTTGTTTCAGACCTAGAAAAGACCTTCCCCAAAGGCATGTTGGTAAGGGCAGGAAGGTATGGAGGCCCTTGGGGATGTTTGAAGATCAGATATATGGCCCTCTCAATACAGTATAGGTTGCTGACCACTGATTCAGTTACACAACACAAACAAGAGAAGCTTTGTTGTCACCCATTTTACAAACTGAGGTCTAAAGCACAGGAAAACCTGTTCAAGGGAACAAGACATAAAGTGTCTTTAAACATAATGTCAACGGGTGTCTGAATGTGTGTTTTGACCTTGATATGAACACCGGTTTGGCCATGTGTTCACCGTGTGGCACTGCTTAGACATACAGCCCATCTTGGGGCAAATTAGTGTTTTGCTCGCCACCTAATGTCAGCACACAAGCACTGTCACCTCATTCCCCATGTTGTACCTACTAACATGCTACATGATATCATTAGACACAACGTTGGCCATGTGTTCAGCCAGAATATGCAAATTGTCCTTGGAATGCAATGGTGTTCACATCGCATGTTCAACGAGTGGCCAAACTGGTCTTGGGATTGTTATGGTGCTTACACACAACAGCCAAACACGTGCTTAGAGGTTTTGATACCCGATCTTTCTTATGTCTAAAGATGCCCATTATTGGCAAAGTCAGGACCTGTAACCCAGTCTCCTAAGTCACAATTCAATGAATTGGATGCTAAGCCTGCTCTTTTCTTTCTAAGACCACATTCTGACAAGCAGATACTTTGATGTAGTTAAGCTTTAGATCACTTTTTTACTCCTGAACTGTTCACATGTTATGAGGTCTAAAGCAAAGTTATTTGAGAGTAAGAAGAGAAGTATGTACTCCAGAAAAGTGAGGTGTACATACTCCCCTTTGCTAATGCTTTTTACTTCAAAATAACTCTAGCGTGAACACTTTCCTTTGAAATAACTATTTAAAAGGATAGCATTGTTTGTTATGACCATTAGGGTGAGACTGAGAAGTAACTACATCTGTTTGCAGTTGCATTGAGCAGAGCCAGTCTTAAGCAGGGCCAATAGGGGCCATGGCCTACACCCCATAGTTTGAGGAGGCTCCACAGGGAGACCAGTTCTGGTAGCCTTAGGACCAACACTCCTGAGGCCCCAGGACAGGTTATTTCTGCAGGGCCCTTTCCCTGGCTGTGACTGTCAGCCCCAGGGGTATCTGCTTCCTGCACGGCTCTGTCCCCTCCCACCCAACCTACTAGGGTGCGAGAGCAGGGCCCAGCAGAAATTGTGTGACTATGGGGTGTGACTGTGGACAGTGGGGTCATGGGCCCTGCATTTTATTTTAGCCCTGGGCCCTGCAAATTTTAAGACCAGCCCTGACTGTGAAAACAATACCAAAGGTAATAGTTATTAGAGATGTGAGTTACATATTTGAATTAATCGGTAACTGTCCGAAAACAGCAGTTACGGATTAATCGGAAGATACTGCTCCAATTACAGATTTGTATTATGGATCCGTATTCAAAATAATAAAAATATTTTTAAAAATTCATTGTGCATGCGTAAATGGTTGCCACGCTGCCCTTTACTAAAATGACGGCAATAACATTGCCACACAAAATGAACAAGTCTTCTCAATTTAATGAAAGAGACAAATAATAAAATTACACAACAAAGTGCAGCATACACAAAGACCTGAAGGAGACCCAACGTTTCGCCAGGAAGTCTGGCTTCTTCAGGAGTATACTTAAACTTCTTTTTAATGGTACAATATGCAGTTAGAGTCTATAAATAAATATCATATAAAAATGATATTAATATCAAAGGGTACATACATTGCAACAAAACATCTGTATTATTACTACATTAGTAGTATTATTAATATTATTAATGCCAGAGAATACATGGAAGTATTTCAACATCTTATCAACACTATCTGAGTAAAATAATACTCTTCCTATTATCCAATACAATCTGTAATTACATCCAGTATAGTTCATATTTACAACCACAATTATTCACAGCTAAATGAATCAACCGTCAGGGAGGTGTGTCTTTACATCATCTATAGGTAAATAATAATTCAAGCAGCCTCCTTGGCAATGAGGCTGAATTATTGATCGTTATGGGCATATATAAGAGTCATAAGCTATTGTAAGTAAACCTTAATTCATTGTGCATGCATTATTCTCAGTAATAGTAATCAGCTTTCCTTCTTAGGTCCTGGAGTCAACAAGTAGCTTACTGTTGTTCTTACTTTTATACTGCTACTGTATACCCACTGTTATAATATTGGCAATAGCATTGCCACCATTTTGGTTAAGGGCAGTGGCCATTTTGTGTACTGAATTTTTTAATATTTTGAATACAGACCATAATACACATCCATAAGAAAAAAGGGTTTTAAAAAAGATCAGAATCCATAACCGATCCGAATCTGGAAATCCATCCGAAGTCCCCTCCCTGTTAGTTACTTTGATTGTTTTCAGTTTATTGGTGGTTCTGCTGGGCTTTTGGTGGAGGAGATGTGTAGTGGGAGGGTTGGGGTTGGTTTGGGGGAGTCGTTGCTTATGACCCATATGAAGCTGTATTTTATATTGTACACTGCCCCGGACTGCCTATGCAGGAGGGGGCAGGATATTAAATGTTAATTAATTAATTAATTAAATAAATTGGAATGCAATGTGGAAGTATTAAGCTTTAAGTATACAAAGGTTACAATGTTTCATGTGCAAGTTTTCACAAACTTTTGAAAAGCACAGGAGGCAGAGTATGTGCCTGTGCATACACAATATTCCATGCACACAGATGAAGGCCAGATAGAGGTCAAGCAGGAAAGGTACTCCTTCATGTCCATGGAATGTACTCTAAAACTGGTGGGAAATGAGCCTTCAGACTTCAATAAGTATTCATGGCCAAAAGTAACAGCCAGCGATACTTGTCATTGGGGCCGGTTCCATGCTCTGCGCACAATGCGAACACGGAATCCACACGGGAGTTGCATGTACCCCCGTTATTGGGGGAATGTGCCACATGGCTCCCACACAAATCCACATGAGACCCACACACACAGTGCACACAGGGGGTATGGAATTGCAGCCCCTATTAAGCAAATTAACTTGCCAACTAATTCAGTCCTTCTTTTCACATTCTTAAACATTCATAGGACTGAGGAAGTTTTTAGGATTCTGTAGGCAAAGGCACATTCCAAAGGAAACTTATTTAATTAGCAACAAGGCTTACTGTCTGCAGCAGTGTATATTTGTAAGGAATAATTAGTTTCTTTAATGGTCACTAAAATATCCCACATTTCTACTTGTCCCTCTTCATATTATAGTTGGGTATTTGTTTTTATTCATAACTTTCCACTGGTCCATAAGGTACTTTAACATACAATCTATACACTCCTGAAAACTTGTCCCACCCCTCATGGATCTACCATCAATCTAGATAAGGAACTAAGGAATTTGTGTTTCCATTATGTCCAAATAAATAGGACACGATATTAGGGATGGGCGAACGCGGTTCGGAAGTTCGGAGTTCGGCCCGAACTCGAACTGTTCAGATGACCGAACTCGAACCCGAACGCGAACATACCGAACAAACCAAACACCGAACGGAAAAATGGCCGAACAGTTCGGTCAGTTCGGATCGCGTTCGGATGAGTTCGGGTGGCAAAAAAAGGTTCACTGGAAGGTCAAACATTACAGGGAGGTGTCAGTCACTGAGGAGCAGACTTCCAGGCACCAGGGGTGGAGAGGCTTGCAAGAAA
>QEPC01015552.1:1839820-1864717 GCA_003113815.1 Sphenodon punctatus
TGTTTGTAGGAGTAGGTCTGTGTACTTATTAGATAATCCATTTACTTCATAGCATTTAGAATAGTTAATAGCGGTTAGATTTAGTGTAGACAGATATATATAATATTAGATTAAAAAAAATAAGAAAACCCCATATAAAAACCAAATAAAGAACAAAAGAAAACCCAATAAAAAACCGAAAAAACATATAAAAAACAAACAAAAAAACATAACAACAATTCCCCAACGGCCGAACGGCCTAACCGAACAGCCTGTTCGGACGAACGAACCAAAAGCTGAACCCGAACTCGGCAAACGAACAAACTGAACAAACGAACCGAACGAATCCGAACTGAACGGACGAACCGAACGCAGCCGAACCGAACGGCCGAACCCGAACCGCGATCTGTTCGCCCATCCCTACACGATTTCACAAGTGTAAGTCAGACCACAAACTTGTTTGTTTATTTATCTATCTTAATAAATAAACAAGATTCAAATCCCACCCTTCCCTGAAGGCTCAGGGCAGCTAACAATATAAAATACAAACACTGCTACCCCCACTGCAAATTCCTGAGCCTTTCACATCATTCCCACTCCCTTAACACTCACTCAAGGGACTCCTCTTCCCCTTTCACTGCCTGATCTCACCACCTCACCCATACCCCCACCCCGACCCCAAGAAGGGCTGTGACTGATTATGGCTAATCCCTCCGAAACATCCCCACATAACCCCATCCTACCCACTCTCAGTCATGAAGAAGTCCCCTTCCCCATCTCCACCTAGACAACCATTCAGACATGTACCCTTCCCCAATCTCAGCGGGATGTATCTGTCCCCAAATCCCAACATCCCTTTTGCCCACACAATACAAAATTAGAAGTTCCAGGAACAACACTTTGCAAAGACTCAGTATCCCCTAAGCCTCCAATCTTATGATCTATTACAATACACCACAAGTCACTTCGCGTGAAACACCAAAATCTACGGCTGTTTGCCCACATTACTGAAACACCTGTGAGTTAGAAATTCATGGGTGTTTCAGTAATGTGGGCAAGCAGCAAAATGCATGCGGTACAAAAAAACACGGGAGTTTGATAGGGCTGAAAATCTTGCCCTGTTGCTTGCAAGTGTTATGAGTCACAGTGAGATTTTTTTATCTTGTGCAAGGTGGCCAAAACATACGCATTAATTGCTCACTGCGAGATTTGTCTTCCAGTCCTTCCGTGGTCATTTTAGCCAGAGAGACTATGGGAGGGAGAGGCAGGAGGAAGCAGATTACAATTCCTTTCCTGATCCCCTGGAGAGAGAAAGCTACTCTGAAGCCCGGGGAGTCACATGACAGGAAATGAACTCTCACAAGGGATACAGGGAAAGGAGGAGGATGGGGGTCTTCTCTGCTCCCAAACTCACAGATCTTTGGGTAATGTGGGCGCAGATAAGGAAGTTTCACTCACAGATGTTCACTAACCACGGATGTACACTAACCTCTGCGAGTCGACTAATGTTTGCAGCCTCCATCACAAAACACATGTGAGTTCAAACAACACAGTGAGGTTTTAACTCATGGGTGTTTCAGTAATGTGGGCAGTAAGCAGCCTAAGATGCATAATGTCCTACTGCCACTATTAGCCACTTAATGGCCACCTAATGGCCAGTACCCTTAGGTAACGTCCTTCAGCAGTCAGGGCCAGTCCTAGGGTTTGCGGGGCCATGTGCAAACTCTTGGTGCAGGGCCTAATTTGCATGATTTACCTATTTGCATAATTTGTCCTCATACCTATACACAGTTAAACAGTGTTTATTGTTTCCAGCAATTTGCTATTACAAACCAGAACCACAGCAACCTGTTTATACAATATAATATTAAATTCAAAATAGTGGCATAAATTAAAAACAAGAGTAAAATAATGTGAAATAAAATAAAATAAAATGAGGGAAACCATGTGCCGGGTTTCTACTTGTATGGAATACTAGCAGACAGGTCTCCTCAAATAGAGTGTACCTGGGCGTTGGGTTCCTTTGATACTTAAAAAATAAAACAGCCAGTTATACTTTATAGACTTCCAGCGCTTATCACAAAAAACAGTGACCGACGGCATTCATGCATCTGATGCTTTCCAAATTCTGTCCACACATCTAAGATAATCATCCACTGCTTTAATTAACTCAATATCTACTGCCATAAGCAAAGTTATCAGACGTTCCTCCAGGGCGAGGGAAGAATTCTGAAACAGGGGATCTATCCACACCGCCCTGAGGTTTTTATATTGAGGACAGCTAAACAGGATATGTTGAACTGTTTCAATTTCCTAAGTGCTGCATATACAGGTTCTCTCATTGTGGGGAGTTCGGAGTCGTCTGCCTTTAACAACCTCTGTTTCCAACAAATTAAATCAGAAAAGGGTGAATATTCTCCTTAATTCTGGATCATGCAAGTGTAGGAGATAGTGCTCCAGGATGCAGGTGCTTTTGATCTGTGCATAGAAAGGAGCAATTTTGGAGGGAGAATTGCTTGTAAATCGCCCTTTGCAGATAGGTCATTAACAATCCGCTTGAGCTCCACCCTGGTTATTTTACATACTGTCGATTCAGGATCACAACTGGAGGAAGGGAGTGTGCCAATCAGATTCTTAATCATCTTCCACCATTTGTATTGAACACTGCCTTGATGGAGCTTTTGCTCTAGGTAACGTTGGATCACCAAGGGAGAAGACTGTCCTTGGGATATTTTGGACCAGAGGTGTAAAGCGTCCAAATTACATATCCTGTTGAATGTATGCGTGTATATGTATGCGTGTATCTATCAATCCTCCATAGAAGAGATTCACGTCCAACTGCCAGATGAAGCAGGGTGTAAGAGGCAAGAGCTGGTTAAACACCCCATACCAATACACACTAGGGGTGTGCACCAGGGACCCATGTTTTTTTTAAAAATTTGTTATTTAAAACTGTCATTTTAGTTATCGTTATTAACAAAATTTCATTTTTCATTATCGGTGTCATTATTGGTATCGGTATCAATTTCGCACAACAACAAAGATTTTGGTTTTGGTATCGTTTCTGTTGTGGGCTGCCACCAGTGGTAGAAGTGCCATCAGACACCTGCCCCAGACTTCTCATAAGTCCTTTCTCATTATAATGGAGTAGTAAGTGCACAATGACAATATGAAAAAATACTAATATTTATGTCTAACCTCAGCTAATAACCTATACTATATGCAATGCATTCCTAAGAACATATATCAATAAACTTCTATCTGCTATGTGTTCTATTTAAGTATCTATCTATCCTATTCCTATCCTATAATGTGTGTATATTTGCAGGTCACATGGTTAGTGAACATCCATGAGTAAAACTTTCCTATCTGCGCGCACATTACTGAAAGATCTGTGAGTTTGGGAGTATAGAAAACCCCTCCCTCCTCCTTTTCCTGTATCCCTTGCGAGAGTTCATTTCCTGTCACGTGACTCCCCAGGCGTCAGAGTAGCTCTCTCTCTCCAGGGAATCAGGAAAGGGATTGTGTATGTGTGTATATCTACCTAATCTATCTACCTGGTCATGAGTCAAAAGGCCTGTCATGAGTGAAATTGCATCCTCATCTATCCCTCCCTCCCTCCGAAAGTAAAGCAGGCGCACCTGCATTTTCTCAATCTCATGAAAGAATCCTTGTATCCAGATGTTCACCTCCCCCTTGTCTCTCTTAGACTGTAAGCCCCTTGGGGTAGATTCTTGTCTATAACTACTGATTTGTACAAGTGCCATGTACACCGCTGGTATAATAATAATAATAATAATAATTAATAATTTTTTTAAATCATAAATAATAATGATGGTGTAGGTTGCATGGAGGGGGTGGAGGGCAGCCCAGATGACTCAATCTGCCCACTCCCCAATCAGCCAGCAGATCCAGCTTTATTTATTTATTTAATGCTTAAGAGTTTTATTGTACTTTATGCTGATGTTGTTATTTTTGACCATGGTGAAAGCTAGTGTCTAATAAAAGTATTGATTGATATTTATTTAATATTTTTTATATCCCACCCCTCCTGCATCAGGCAAGCTTGGGAGAGCTAACATTATCAATCATAAAAGCATCAGTAAAACATTACAATGAAATATAAATATAAATAAACTAACCAATCTCCCCCAACCCACACCCTCACATGCCCTCCCCACCCTACCAATCTCCTTCTCCAAAAGCCTGGCAGAACAATAAGGTCTCACATAGCCACCGGAAGGTGAGCAGATCTGAGCAGAAGTGGGCCTTTTCTGGGAGGGAGTTTCACAGGTGGCGCAGCCACTGAGAACGCCCTCCTCATGGTGGTCATCCGCCGACAATGCGGGACCTCAAGGAAAGCACTCCTGGCAGATGACAGAGGCTGGCTTAGGGTCTGGGGAATGAAGCAGTCCTTCAGATAATTTCGATCCAGACTATGTAGGGCTTTAAAGGTTAAAACCAGCACCGTGAACTGGGGCCAGAAGACTATTGGCAACCAGTGCAGTGCATGCAGAAGTGGAGTTATTAACAACTAGTGGCTCTAACATCCCGAAGCACATCCCAGACATCAGCAAGCAACATCAATTGAAACCAATCCCATAAAACCGAACAAGCCAGAACTTCCACGATTTCCGGCTATGCCACTATCTCTGAAAAGATGACATCAAAACGATGACAGCATGCAAGACAACTAATTTGAAAATTTCTGTTAAGATGAGGAGCAAATATTTACTTTGCATGGCTTATCTTACAATTTACAATGTATATATATATATGAGGAGCAAATATTTGCTTTCTTGTATTTTATAAGACAATTTAAGACTAAGTCTTAATCTTTAATATATATATTAATATATATAAAAATTGTCAACCACATATTATGTACTTGTTCTCTGTATTCCCAACTTAGAGAGACTTGGATCTCCCCACTCTTGGAGGGCATCGATAAAGTCAAACTGGAAAGAATATTGAGTCATACACAATTGGATGAGCTCAAAGCTGTAGCTATATTTATTTAAATTTTCTGTAAACTTAGAGCATGATTCGAGGCAGAACTTAAAGATTCTGACTAACTCATTTGGTGATATGGATTGGACTTGGACAAATGGAATTGTGACTGATTAACACAGCAATGATAAGCTACCAAGAGAACTGTGTCAGGTGACTATTGATATTTATCATGGTGGATTATCTTTCATTGATAACTGATTAGGTTTATAGATAAGTCGATTTTTAAAATTTTAATTTGTCTATGTAGGGTTTGTTATTTGTATTTTTTAAAGTCTGTGTTCTTTTGTTTTGTTTTTTGGCGACGGCGAAAGCTATGCCTAAATAGACCATTTTAAAAATTATTATTATTATTATTATTATAAAAATTGTCTTATAAAATACACTCAACTACCCCAATTTAAAAATTCCTAAACCTCCCACGTAATCCTCTCTCTCTCTCTCCCTCTCCCTCCCTTTCCCTCTATCTCTGTCTCTATCCCTCTATCTATCTAAGATTAAAACTTAGAGTCTTAAATAGAGTCATAAAGTACACACAACTACCCCACTGCAAATTCCTAAACCTCCCACATAATCTTGATATCTATATCTATCTGTCGGTAGATAGCTAGATTAGATAAAAGATTAAGGTCACTTGCCCACATTCAGAGATACGGTGGGATCATGGCAGCCAAACTCCACGAGTAGTTTTCAACGTGGGTGCGGGGGGATTATGCATCATCAGGCATGTCCCACAGCAATTTCTCTGACTGATGGCAGGGCTCAAAATCCAGACCTGCTATCCATCAGAGAAATCACCGCGAGATGCACCTGATCATATTTTTACCCCTGCACCCACGTTCAGAGCTACTCATGAGTTTGATCACCAGGAGCCCACCCGTGAGTTTCCTGGCTGTATCTCTGAATGTGGGCAAGTAGCCTAAGACTTAAAGTCTTAAATTAAGTCTTATGTGTATTTTATAACTACTGAACTACAAATTCCTAAACCTCCCACGTAATCTTTAAGACTAATACAGTCATATATTTGTCTTAAGACTAATATATATTAGCCAATTATGTGGGAGGTCTTCAAGATTTAGGGTGCAGTCCTCATCCAGGATTCAATGAGTACAGAATTGCATCCTCAGATGATAAAATGTGAACAAAATACTTGCATATTTTGAGAAAGCATTTTTTTCTGGGAAATCAGAGGGAATGTAGGTGTTTTTTGTGGGCCAAATAAGAGAAACATTCTGTGAGAACACGCCTGAGATGCTTGAGACTGACAAGACGGTTGACCTTACATTTTCCTGTAAACAGTTCTAGCAAATGGTCATTGGGCTGAATCAGAGACAAGGAGATGTGAAAAGTTACTAGGCAGCATGAAAGATTTACATCTCTCGGGAAGAAAACTGCATTAGCAGGGGCTGGATTTTGCCTTGATCGCCCAACCCTAACCCTGAGATGTGATTTCAAAAGCATCAAGGAGTTAATTAGTTGCAGGAAGTCTGGAAGGCTGCTCTAGGTAGTAGAAACTAAGCAAGTAAGAAAGGCAGGGAGTGAAGCAGAAGTCTGTTGTTTGAGAAGCATAACAAATAGAAAATTGGAAGAGCTACGGTAGGAAAGTGTATAGAGGATCTTATATATTAAGGAGGCAGTTACTGTAGTGGAATGTGGAAGGATGCAAGTGCAGATTGTGAAAGACTGAATTATTTATTCCTGCTTCCTTGGTTTTTTTCAAATATTCTACAGTATTTATTGTAAAAAAGATGTTTCTCTGACTGTGGGTATGTACTATACAGCTCACAGTGTCATGTAAAAACAAAAACATGAAGGCACAGGATGGTTAGAGAGATGTGCCAAGAAGGAGTTTTTCAAACCTTGCTGCAGAGAACTAGTCAGGATCAGTGGACTATTTTCTGACTGTAGCTAAAAATCTGGGCCTACAAGTTACCAAACTAATCAGGCATCCATTGTACAAAGGTCAGAGTTTTATTGTTCCAACAAGAAAAATTACGTATGTACTGGGCAAACCCAGCTAATCATTCTCAGCTATTTGTGAGTAGCTCCTGAGACAGATGAGAATTTATATACTGGGTGTCTTCAGGCGGATCCAGGGCCGGTCACTCCCGGGTCTGCTCTGGGGTGGCCAGTCCTGCATACTCCACATTCAGCCCTACCTGCACTGAGTTTGTATGGACCCAGCAGCTTCCGTAGCTTGCAGTCTGCCCACAAAGGGCTCTCTCCCCCACACCATAGAGTTGCAGGAAGATTGCCCTATGTTATAGGTTGCTGCTGCTGCCCGCAACTCTATGGTATTGCCCGAGCCAACCCCCTTGCCAAGAGCAGGACTTCAGTGTCTGTCAGCCCTGCCTCCGGCCACTACCCCACGTTTGGGTGATCCACTATGCTGCCGGTGTTCCTGGATGTTCCGGAGCACCGCCAGCGGAGCTGCCCCAGAGCAGGGAGATCCTGCCCTGCCTCTGCTCTGTGTACACATCTGGCTGTCCACCTTTATGCAGACAGGCCACCTGGGGGTGAGGCGGGGCAGAGGCAGGGCAGCTGTCGATTTGGTTTATACTGTGGACAGGAGGCAACTCCACTGAAACCCTCATTACAAAATCTGCCATGGGAGCCAACCAAGGATTTCAGGCACTTCTGTCATTACCTTGGTTCTTGCTAGTAATGAATTTACTGTTTTAAAAAGTCTTCAGTTTCATTGCATTTGAAAAGCCACAAAACATTAAAAAAATCCAAAAGAAAAACATAAACTCTAATCCTTGTGAGTTATAATTTACTTTTTCTGCCAAATCTCCACTAAGGACAAACTGCAAACTGATAGATTGACAGATTTATCCCCTTAGTTCATTTTTGCTCCATGGCTTAAAGAGAATTAGCATTTCATAGCCAATCAAGCAACCTAGAATAATTGTTTCTCTTTCAGAATCCTGGATTGACTTTTGTTTATATTAAAACTGCCATCCTTGCAATAATAGCCTTTACATTCATTTTGGATTCAGCCACAATCCTTGCCAAAAGTGTTGTGACCTTTGCTCCTTAGCTTTTTTTCGACTCAGTATTTATGAAATGATTGTAAATTCCATGCTGATTTTCAGACCTATATCGCCATGGACAAACTTACTCTGGAGTAGTCCCACTAAAGCCCTGTGGGTCACAGGCAAAATCTCTTACGTCAAAGGTACTCAGTTGATTTTGATGGGTCGTGATTAATTCTCCTATAATTGATTCTCCTCCTAGTACCTGTTTTTGTGATCTCAGGGTGACCCCATGAATATTCTCAAAAGTGGGGGATAGTTAGTTACACTAAGTACCCATGGAGAAAGAATGAAGGCCAGATCTGCAGCTGGTGTAATGTAGCATAGCCCCACTCACTCCAGCTAACCAAATGCAAAGCTTTCTGAGAGTAAAGTGGATTATCTTCCAGTGTTGTTCTTGTGATTTATTATTTGTTGAGTACTTACATTGTACTTGTCTCTCTATGGAACAAAAATGTTTAAGAAATGAAAAGCCTTCCAGGGAGACAAAACATTTCAATCGGATTAGAATATTGGTCCCATTCTATATTTCCACCTATCACTGGGATATTACTTGAAGGCAGTCCCTACTTTTCTAGCTTTACATTCAAAATTGAGATCCCTAGGTATTCTTCTTCTTTGGTCTGTCACTGGAATGTCAAAAATAAGAGATGTTTACATTCAGTCCCCAGACCAATACACCCCCACAACATTTTCTGTTTAAAACAATGTTTCAAAAAGCCTTCTCTTGCATTATGTGCAAACGCTGAAAGCAAAACTGGTCTCTGCCTGATTAGTTTTTCTGGCTCTAAATCAACAAAGCCCTTTAAGAATATGCCTACCTTTTAAGCATATGCTTAAGAGCCACTGCAGTACTCTGGGGGATTAAAAAAAGGGGTGGGTGGGTTGCGCCTTGGGTACACGCTCAGTTAAACACGAGCTTCATAGGACTGAAATGAGATTTCACCAAAGTGGGAAATCTTGTCCAATACCGCCTTTCTTACGCTCCATTTTCCCTTGTGCTTCCTTGTCACTCACTGGCTAGTACGCAGATTCCTTTACTAATCTGCACTGCAGTAATAGATTGGTCAAAGCAAAGTCCATTCGCCGAAAATGAAGGCGAGGGGGATTTGTTGTGCCCCTCCCTCTCCTCAGGGAATGAAATGCCGCGTGTAGAGCGGGGCCCGTCAGAGGATTCGCTCTAAGTTTACTGGGTTGCTAAGCAACCCTCCCTGGAGGCGCGAAGTTGGCCCGGGGCTGGGGAGCCCGCCCTTTGATAGGAAGGGCTGTCTCCCTGCAGTGCTGAACCTGATCATTCGGCGCCTGTGTAGCAAGCAGGTAGCAGCAGCCTAAAAAAGCTGCTGCAGTTTGAAGCAGAACACAGCATCAGCGGTGGTAGCGGCCCCTGGGAAAGTGATGGGGCGCACGAAGAGGAAGCCAGCGGCCAGGAAAGAGGGTTGTCGGAGTGCGGGGGCAGCCCGGGCTGACAGGGGGGGGATTCCCGAGCGGGTGGATGCAGTCCCAATGCTCGAGGAAATCCCTCCTAGAGAAGAACTGTTCGCACGCTTGGAGGCGTGCGAGCAGGCTATGAGGGTAGGTCCCGTGTTGGGGGGATCAAATGCGGACGCGGTAATCCCTTGGGGCGGTGTTGGTGCCCAGGAGCAAGGGGCAGACAGGCCGGGTGGGTTAGCCCCCATGCAGGGCGAAGCAGTTGGTGCGGGGGTGGGGGTCACCACTCGAGGCGGGAGGATAATTTCTCCTCCCGCACGGTATAGGCCTGAAGAAGGGGTACCCCCCTCCGCTGCAATTGCAGGTGTTGGTACTGGGCGGCCCAGGGGGAATACCGGGATGGGGCCTGCTGAGGCTCCGCGGGCAATGACCCATCACGGAGAGGCCCATCAAGGGGGTAGTAGGGCTCCGGGTGATCCTGATGCAGGCCCGTTGGGCTTTCAAGGGGCCTCCAGTCTGCCTGATGCAGAGTTTGGGCCTGGTGACACAAGGGATCCTGATTACCCCAGTGGGGGTGTACGGATGGGACCACCATCGGAGGAGAGGGGTGGACCTGCTTGCCAACAACCCGGTCCTTCATGGGTTGATTCCCCTACCGCACCGTTGTTAAGGGCCATTTATGGCACAACGGGCGGGCCAGGTGCCTGGGGCCCTGATTTTTCAAGGATGGGAGGTGGCAACAATAGGCCCGAAGTGCCCCAGGGCATGGTGGTGGGGCAGGGCCATGTACAAGCACAGGGGTTTGCATGGGCCGGGTTGCCTATGGTGGGGAACCCGGAGTTTCGTTCCAGGGGCGAATCGCCGCCTGAGCGACGGCGACGCGTGGAGGGGCCCCAGATGGATCGCGGGGAAGATGGGGAGCTGTGGCGAAGGATCCTCGCGTTGGAGCAGCGGATATATGGACAAGGACAAAGAGCGGGGGCAAGCGCGACAGGCGGGTCTGGAGAGGCAGTCGTGGCATTACCGGACAACGCAGGTAATCCGGGGGCATCAGGCATACAAAGTGGCGAAGCAGGGAACCGAGTAGGTCCTGTTAACACAGGGGACACTGGACAGATGGTGGAAATAGCGGTAGGGGCTCAGGAGCAAAACCTGCTATGTGGGGTCACTAACCCAGCGTTGGCTGGAAGGGGAGGACCTCAAGGGGGAAAGGCAGTGGCTCAACAGGGTCACCCGCAGGTGGCATGGATGAATGGGTCTTGGGTGGTGATAACTCCCATCACTGCACCAGACCAGTTGACGGCGTTTAATGTACCGACGCCAGGGGAAATCGAGTTAAATGCCCCGGTTACGCCGATACCGGCAGGTAATAGGGCCTTAGGGGCAATTATAGCGCCTACAGCAGCGACAAGTTCTGTTGCCATCCCGGAGCGTCCCTTGCCTCCCCCTGGTGGAGCCAGTTTGGACATAATGGCTCCATTTGGCCAGCACTTATTGCAGGCCACGAAGGACAAGATATGGAGAGGAGAATACATTGATGTGTTCGCCCTGTTGTTTAGTGATCCAATCGTGGATCACAGTGTCGATGACGAACAAAAGGATAAGGAGAAGTTCAAACGCCCAAAGGCCGACCGGAATTGGGCGAATTGGACAGCGGCCTATGCCGTGTACATGGGGGTGATGATGCAGGCGTACCCCGGACGGGGTTTGGAGTTGCATAAATATGCCGACATTGTGCGCCGGGCGCACGGCACAGGCCCTTCGGGGGCGTGGTTGCGATATGACGAGGCTTTTCGTCATCGGGCAGCCACAAACCCAGGGCTACGTTGGGATGTTTATGCAGCTGACTTGTGGCTTGAGAGCATGATTGATGCTACAAGCGCACCAAGGTCGGAGAGTGGTCATACGTTAGTGAAGGGTGGGGTAGCACCGGCTAACGAACCCTATGGCTCCGAGCCTAGAAGGATGAGCGCTGGTGGAGCTGGGCCTTGTTGGGAGTATAACAAGGTAGGAAGGTGCAACAGGGCTTCTTGCCGGTTTCGCCATGTTTGCTGGGGATGTTCGGGAAATCACCCAGGGGTCAGTTGTTTTCGTTCCCGTCAGAGAGGGGGAAAGGGACGATTTGGCCAGGGGGGAAGTAATAGCAGAGGTAAGCAAGGTTCCTCTCAGAATTCAGCAGCAGGAAAGGGGGCCGACTCCGGTCAAAATTGACCGGCTGAGGCATGTTTTGGAAGGGCATCCTGACCCCGACGAGGTAAGTTATATAATTCAGGGTTTTACACTGGGATTTGTAATACCAGCAGGCCCCGTGCAAGGAAGTCAGACTTCCCGGAATTTAAAATCAGTAGTGGGTTTGGAAAACATGGTACGGAAAAAAATCAGGAAGGAAGTTGAGCTGGGCAGGGTAGCAGGACCTTTTAATCATCCTCCTTTTCCCGATCTCATTGTGTCCCCTCTTGGAGTGGTGCCAAAAAAGGCCCCCGGAGAGTTTAGGTTAATTCATCACTTGTCACATCCGAGGGGGAACTCTGTTAATGATGCCATTCCTAAGGAATTGACATCGATTAGATATTCCTCTTTTGATGTGGCGGTGGAAAAGGTTAGAGCTATGGGGCCGGGTGCACTGATGGCTAAGTGCGATGTTAAATCAGCATTCCGATTGCTACCAGTGCACCCCAACAGCTTCCATTTGCTGGGTTTTTCTTTCGATGGTCACTATTACTATGATCGGGCAATGCCTATGGGATGCTCGATATCATGCTCTGCGTTCGAGCGTTTCAGCTCTATCGTAGAATGGATATTCCGGTGTAGATTGAGAGAATGTGATGTCACAAAATACCTTGACGATTTCTTGATAATCGGCCCGCCAGGGTCGCACAAATGTGCTGTGGCCTTGAAGCAGTTTCAGGAAATGGCGGTGGAATTGGGTATTCCTTTGGCCCCGGAGAAGACCGAGGGGCCTGACACAAGGTTAACATATTTAGGGATAGAGTTGGATACTGAGAGCATGATATCGAGGCTGCCAGAGGATAAATTGGTAACACTCAGACAGAAGATCAAGGAGGTCATTGAGGCCCGTAAGGTGACTGTGCGGGTCCTACAATCACTAGTAGGGAGCCTAAACTTCGCCTGCCGGGTGATAGCCCCGGGGAGAGCCTTTTTATCTAGGTTTTATGGTAAGCTTAGAGGTGATTTGGCCCCTCATTTGCACATTCGTGTAACCAAGGAAATGAGGCAAGACTTGATTATTTGGCAGGAGTTCCTGGACGGTTTTAATGGGGTGAGTTTCTGGAGGGAGATTTTAATGCTGCATGCAGATCTTCAAGTGCAGTCCGATTCAGCTGGAGGCATTGGTTTTGGGGTATATTTTAAGGGCCGTTGGTGTGCTGCTCGGTGGCCAGAGGAGTGGCAGACATCAGGATTGACTAGGGATCTCACCTTCTTAGAGTTGTTCCCAATAGTAATAGCCATACTGCTTTGGGCCCCGGAATTTGCCAACCAGGTAGTCAGGTTTTGGTGTGACAACATGGCGGTTGTACATGTTGTCAACTCATTGTCGTCAAAATCCCCAAGAGTCATGACCTTGATCCGAACTATGGTGGCAACTTGTTTAAAGAGCAATATTTTGTTTAAGGCCCAACATGTACCTGGAGTTGACAATGGCGTAGCCGATGCCCTTTCTCGGTTCCAGATGGACCGTTTTCGAGAATTGGCACCGGACGCCAGGCCACACCCGGAGCCACTGCCACCTGGGGTGTGGAACCTTGGGAGCTAGAGGTTCAGAACATCATTCAGGGATCCCTCGCTTCCAGAACACAGACAGCCTATGGTAGGGCGTTCGGCGAGTTTCAGGTATTTAGGGCCAGCAAAGGGTGGAACAGGGGGTTCCCTATACCAGAGGGTCATGTCTTGCAATTTGCCATACATCTCCGGGCCAGAGGTTTAGCGCCGGGGACTATAGCGGGAAAAATGGCAGCGTTGTCTTTTGCCAGTAAACTCATGGGGTTCCCTTCTCCAGATGGGGGATTTTTTATGAAAAGAATGTTGGAGAGCTGGGCTAGGGAAAACCCAGCTCCTGTTCCAGCTCGGGCGCCTATTACCACTGAGATTCTCCGGCGCTTGGTTAGGGCATTGCCAGGGGTGTGTACCGATGTTTATGAAGGGCAGCTCTTCACCTCTGCATACGTGATTGCTTTTTATGGAGCTTTTAGGGTCAGCGAAATTACAGCATCATCAAAGAATGATGCATCTGACCGTGCCTTGGGAGTGCGAGATCTTAGGCTCTTAGAAGACTCACTGCAGTTGCACTTGCGGTATGCAAAAAACGATCAGAGGGGAAAAGGGCATTTGGTACACCTATATAGGACTGGGGTTGATGAAATCTGCCCTGTGTTTCAGATAAAAAAGTACATGGGAATGCGCCCGGGTATTCCGGGTAGGTTATTCGTCCATTGTGATGGCGTACCTTTGACCAGCTACCAATTTTCATCGGTGTTGAGAAGGGTTTTAGTGATGGTTGGCCTGCCCCCGAATGAATTCGGGTCACATTCTTTTCGGATTGGGGCCGCAACAACCGCAGCGGCTGCAGGATTGGGGGAACAAGCGATTAAGGGATTAGGTAGATGGCGCTCTAGTGCGTATGGAAAATATATTAGACCATTTCCATATTAAAATTGTTATCTTTTAGCAGGACGACTGAACCCCCGGAACAGCAGATGTGTGGTGTGGATCCTGGGCCATAGTATCGTGCGATGGGCAGGTGTGGCTGCTGCGACGTCACCCGGGGGTACCCAGCTGGGATTAGGAAGTCGTGCTTCCATTAGATGGATGGGTAAAGGCGGGATGCGGTGGCATCAGCTGTTGCCTGCGTTGAGAAGCATGGTTTGTGGGCCCGCACCAGACATACTGGTTTTGCATTTGGGGGAAAATGATATTCCTGCTCGAAAAGGGGTAAATTTGATTGTGGGGGTAAAAAATGATTTGTTAGTGCTTAAGTTATGGTTCCCTCAAACCCAGTTGGTTTGGACGAATTTAATTCCTCGTTTAAAATGGGCAGGAGTCAACAAACCTGGGCGTATAGATAAGGCAAGGAAAAGTATAAATCGTGAGATAAGTAAATGGATTGAAGGAATTGGCGGTACAACGTTATGCCATGCTGGGATAGTGCACACGAGCCCGGAATTGTATCGGGATGATGGTGTGCATTTATCCAAAGAAGGAAATGAGCTTTATCTATTAGCTTTGACTGGACACTTGGTGTCTTGTTTGGAGTCGAGGTGGTGGGTGTCGGGGTAGTTCGCTTGCGACTACCCCTTAGTGGCAGGGGTCCAGTATGTGAAAGTAGATAAATAGGTAGGGCATAGGAAATTGAAGTCATCTCCTTAAGAGATGGGGCCGTGATACACAGACAATGTTGGGCGCAGCATGTCTGGGGTTACGTCCCGGGGAGTGTGCGATAGCTGGGGGACCAAGGATGGGCACAATCCTGGGCCTTGCTGATGCATTAACTCCTTGCTTGGTATAGGATGGGTTTGCACAACTCACCCTCCCCCATTCGGCCACGGCCAGGGCCTGTCGAGGGGGTGGTTCAGTTATTGTTGAGCAGGGCTGACACTGGAAGGCACATCCAGGTCAGTTCTAGATAATATGAGTTTGAATTAGCTAGCATACTGGACCCAGATTGCTTGGAGCAATTACCCACCAGCCTCAGGTTATTGTTAATAAAGAGTGCGGCCTGATTTAAACCAATGATATGTCTCTGTGTCTGATTATGGGGGCGGTGCGTCGACAAGGGGACAACATAGAACAACAATTCTGATTGGGAGCACTGGCATGGAGGGTAAGGGGCACTGGGAGGCGGTTAAGGGGTGGGCTATTTGCACAGTGATTGGATCAGAAATGTGGAAAGAACAAGCCCAGTAGTAAAACAGTAGCCTCAGTAATGCGGTAAGTGGTAAATGAACAGTACATGGTGAACAGTAATCAGAAAGTTGGTAAATCAGGAAAGTAACTTACGGTACTGCGAGAAATGAGAAATCAAATTAGTAAGAGAAAATGCACATTAGTAAGAGAAAATTCTGTAAACTCATACATGGCAATTTAATTTAATTTTGCAGAATAAATATCTGGGCTGAAATTAAGGTGGAAGTGTCGCATCCTATTTTATGACCTAATGCCAGAAGCTGCTGTGCTGAACATCTGACCCTTAAGGGATGTCCCTCAAAATAAGGGATCTTAAGGGATGTCCCTTAAGGAGCCCAATCACATAGCTTTTTAAAGACTACTATAGCCAGTATAGAGACAGTGTAGCCTAGTGGATAAGGTGTTGGACTTGGATCTGGGAGACCACAGTTCAAATTCCATCTAGCCATGAACTCACTAGGTGATCATGGAAATGTCACTGGTCTGGGACCATGGGGTGGGTCGTGGCTCAGGTGGTAGAACGGATGCGTTTCATGTATAAGGTCCCAAGTTCAATCCCCAGCGTCTCTGATTCAGGATCTCTGCTAGCACACCTGGGTGAGGCCTCTACCAGAGACCTTGGAGAGCTGGATTTGAAACCCTGCTGCTGTGTCAGGTTATGAAAATACTGGGCTAAGATGGACCATTGGCCTGACTCAGTTAGGCAACTCCTTACATCCACTCTCTCTCATACTCAATTTTCCATCTAGATAATAAAAATAATAATGACCTCACAGGATTGTTGCAGGGTGAACTAGATAAGGACTTTGAACACTGAAAGTGCTACATAAAGATAATACATTACAAAAATATCGAGTGCTCCTCTGGATCAGTTGGCAGCACAAATAAGTGAAGCAAGAACACAAATCTAAAATGTTGAATATTTGATTGCATTACCCAAATCCAGCTTTCTTGGCATTCAAAGACAGGCTCCCTTGCTCTCTCTTGTAAAGTGCACTGTGCATGGCACTAGAAGGCACCCCCTGCTGCCACAGAAGAAAATTTGCTTGGCTTCTTTTCCTTCCCAGCTGCTCAGGACGTGTGTTGGTAAATGTATTTGTGGGGGTATTAAAAAAAGAAGCAGCCTGCAATAGCATGATAGTTGGAAGTCCTTTGCCCCTGCTGTTTTACACTTGGTAGAAGAAACCCTCTCTGCTGTTTCCTCTGAGCTTTTGCCACCAAAAATAGATTGATGGAGAGGGAGCAAAATCAATCAAAAACTATTGATGTATAATACCTAGTTACTTTTTAACAGCAACATGAAAACAAACTGATCTGAAAATTTTGTTCTTTTGAAGGATCAAAAGATTAGAATAGCAAGAGAGAGCCATTTTGTGCCCTGCTGCTTTGCTGGAGCATTGAGTATTCTCAGATGGACAGACTGCTCTGATGCTGGATGCGCCCCAGCTCACTTCACCCCTGGGTGGCCTGTCCATCTAAAGGCAGCCTGCCAGATGTTCTCCAGGGCAGCCCCGCCACTGGCGCTCTGGAACATCCTGTAGCACCGCCGGTGTAGGAAACAAGCCAAATTCAGGGCACCATCTGGAAACAGAGCAGCTGTCCGTCTGATGCACGGATCCACGCTGCTTCATTGCCCCAGGCAACACCAGAGTTGCAGGCGATAATTGCCTGAAACTGTATGGTGTGTGGGGGGAGGCACCACATGGGCAGGTCTTAGAACTTGGCGGGTCTGTCTGATCCCAACCCAGGCAGAGCTGGGAGTGAGAGGATGTGGGTGTGCACCCCTGGAGCAGTTCTGGGGGTGGGCAGCTTCACATCCATTTGAAAACACCCATTGGGTGAGAGAGTACAAGGAATTGCATAGCAAGAAGACCTTTTCGCATCAGCTCTCCCCCCTACATCTTCATTAGCAGCAGCGAGACACAGCTGCGTCCATGAAGAACAGGAACCTTGCCCTCCAGCACACTTTACTAGGGGGCAAAAGGAACAGCGGCCCTCAGCTTCTCCTGTCTAGGGTGTCACATTGTGGTGACCAAGGCCGCATTCACACCTGACGACGGCGAGATCCGCGAGGGAAGATGCGGCAGCGGGAAGGAGACGGATGGCAGAAGAAGAGCCGGTGTGAACAGGGATCCACCGCGGCTTCCCTCGCACATGTCAGGGCACAAAATCCTGCCTGACGTGCGCGAGGGAAGCCATGGCAGATCCCCATTTTTACTGGCTCTTCTTCTGCCATCTGGCTCCTCCCCACTGCCGTGTCTTCCCTCTGCTGCCACCGCTGCCGCAGGTGTGAAGGCAGCCCAAGTCTCTCAGCCACCTCTCTTAATATTAGGGATGTGCATTGGGTCAAGTATTTGTATTTGTATCTACTAGGAGTGGGACACAGGCCTATTTTTGGTTTCTTTTTTTATCCAGTTTTAGATCCCTGATTTTCAGCAGGTGCTTTGGTTTTCAGTTTTCGGTTTTCAATGAGAAGTTTGACTTCAATGGAAAAGAGAACCAAGAACAGAAAAGGAACCAAAAAAACACCAGGGGTCTGGGACAGAAAAAACCCACCTGTCCCTAGCCCTCACCACCCTCATTCCTGGAACAGGGGGTCCAGTTCAATCTCCCCCACCCCCATTCCCCAGGGCACACTCCTCATTCCCCAGGTGGTGGGAATCTGCATCCCACCCCCCACCCCCACACACACACATCTTTACCCCATCCCCTGCAATTACTGGTCTGGGTCCAGGCTTCAGAGGATGGGGGCGATGAGCCGCCATCACTGCTGCCAGCAGCCGGGTCCGGCTAGACTGCTTCCCGGCAATGGAGAAGGCCCAGCTGCAGAGCCAGCTCCACTGCCCAGCAATGGAGGAGTCTTGGCCGGATTCAGCCGCTGGCAGCAAAGACATCAGCTCCTCACCCCTATCCTCTGAGGCCTGGACCCAAACACGGACTGGTAAGTGCAGGGCCTTGCGGGGATGGGGGTAAAGATGGGACCCAGGAGTGTTGGTGGAGGTTTTAGGGATGCGGATCCCTACCCCACCCCCCAAGGCTGGTAATGGGCCCCGGGGAAGGAAGGTGGGAGAGGCTGGACCCCGGTTCCCCTTCCTATTGAAGTCAACGGTAAAATTTTCCATTAAAGTCAATGTGACGATTTCCTCATTGACTTCAATGGGAAGACACAGATACAAAAACTGGAAACCGAAATGGCCCAATTTTTGGACCCTTTGGTGTTAAACCAAAACTAAAACTACCACCCTTAGTATCTGCATTCATGTTTTAGTATTTTCATTTATTTGTATTTGTATCTTTACCTCAGTTCACTGTTTCTCCCAGGGCAGGGTGGAATGGGACATGGGACTGTCTCAGGCAGATTGCTGGCTTGGGAAAGCGCGATGCACGTGCCTGTTTTGGGAGAATGGTGTTGCAGAGTAATAACTGATTCGCAATCAGTAAGGACAAATGCAGCTGAAGGTTTAAAAACAGAACTTTACTTAAGCTTTCTCAGGCACAGATCNTGAAGGTTTAAAAACAGAACTTTACTTAAGCTTTCTCAGGCACAGATCCTTAGTTACATCTAGCTAGTAGTGAGACAAAATGGAGACTGAGACAATGAGAGAGAAGGGAAGAAGGAGTGGTTACACAAAGGAATTCAACTGCAAAACGCCATCTCCCTTCCATGTACACATAAACTTAGCAGTGCTATCTGGTGGCTCTAATGAGGACCCTGTTGTGCCCCACCGACACGGAGGCAACAAGGCGAGTTTCCGAATTCGCCGCAAGAGCGATGGCGATGAGGCAGAGATTCTTGGAGAAGGCAGCTCAGAAAGAGGTAGTGAATTACGAGCCTGAGGGGGAGCCAACGTAGGGAATAAGAGCGGCTATCATAAACCCCGGAAAGGGTAAGGAAGCGTAGAGTGTAATCTGGGGGCCCTATTCATGGGGCCAAAGGAGCTGGTTACTATTCCCCGGTAGGGATTTTTACAATAATTAGGTTAATGGGGATAATGTTTTGATGCGGGGATTATACGATACAGGATAGTCCTAGGTGATTGTGTTTAAGGAGCTCCACTTTGGGGAATGAAATTACGCTCATCTAAGGAAGTAAGTTGTATCTTATTTTATTTTAGTATTTGATATGTTCGCATCGTATTGTTTGTATTGTACTTAATTACTGCATAATTGTAATTACTTCTTTTTATACAATAAACCAATTATATATATATCTGGTGGCTCTATAGTTAATTACTGTTCTCAATACAGCAGGCATTAACTTGTGGATGTTGCATATACCAACAAATGGAACGTTCTCCTGGCTCATGTGTGAAATTGCTAGCTTGGGGATGAGGGAATGGGGCAGGGTCTGGCTTGGGAGTATCACTGACTTGGGAGAGTGGTCACTGACTTAGGGGAGAATGGGGCATGGGACTAGGCTCAGGGGAGGTTGCTGGCTTGGGGAAGGGGAGGGGGATATGGGCTGGCTCAGGAGGGGGCAAACTGGGTTTGGAAAAGGGAATGAGGCATGGTCCTGGCTTGGAGGGAGTGGTTTCTGGTTCAGAGGGGAGTCAATGGATTGTGGAAAGGGACGCAAACATGGGGCTGGCTATGGGAGGTACTGGCTTGTGGGTGGAGTCACTGAGCACAATCCTGTGCCCTGCGGATCCTGTGTGCAGTTTCCGCAGGGCACAGTGTGCCCACTATGGGGATTTGTGCCGTTTGCGCACCGGATGCACAGAGCATGGGATCGGCCGCACTGACTTGGGGAAGAGGGGGGGGATGAAGCTGCCAAGAACTCATCATTTCTCTCTGGCTGAGCTCAGCTGGGCCTGGCTGCAGTGATGGAGACTACAGTTCTAAGTGAGTGACAGCCCCTGCAGGTGGGGAGGGCTCACTACAGGATCCCCAAGCAGGAGGCTAAAGTGACAGTCAGATAGCAACCCAGCTCCAAGCCAGATACATGCTGTAGTTTGAGGGGGTCCAGTTCAAGACTTCAGGGTTCACTAAAACCTGACAACACAGACCTAGTATTTGTGTTTTGAATATGGAAGACAAAAGGGCTTTGGGGAATTTATTGGGGTTTTACCAATGGGCCTGAATGCCCAGCCCTACTTTAAAATTAAGAGTAGGGAGCTGCTGATTCTGCCAGGTCACATCTGTGCATGGTGGGTGACTAGGAGATTCAGCTTCTCCTCCCAATTTTGAAGGAAGTGTTTGAGTGATCACCATAAGCCACCCTCTGCCATTAACCACTGGAGGAACAAGTAGAAAGGAGCATCCTGCTGCCAGGAAAACCACCCAGAGAGTACAGGAGAGCAGCAGGGAAACAAATAACTTTCCCCAGCAGGAGAACTAGTTTAGATTACAGGGACAGGGGCGAGGCAATTTTCAGGAGGTGTCATTGTAAAGAGTCAGAGTTGCAGGAATTCTTGAAGCAGAATTAGCACGTGGAATGAAATGTGGGGCAGGGGTGGGCGTAGTAATACACACATTCCCGTCTTCCCAAAATGATGCTCCTGGCCTCTGGGGCTTGATGGTGTTAGAGAGGGGGGTTGGTTCTTCAGGGGCTTGGAGTTCATATTTTACTTCAGGGCTTGCGGCATTGATCATCACCTGTTAGTGTTGCTTACAGAAGCACAAACAACAAACATACAGAGAAGATACCAGAAGATACCATGTGGAAAAAGAGAGATTATTATTACAGAGAAACATCTTTAAGCTGGTGAGGGGAAGGAGAGTACTGTGCAGGAGAATCTCAAACATTCATTTGACTTGGGCCTCTATGGGTGTTTTTAGATGAGATGCTACCCCACATGACCACCCAGGAGCTACAGAGCCCACCGCCCGACTGAAGATGGAGCAGGGGGATGCATGCTCCAGTGAGCCACAGAGCACCCACTCATGGCCACACATGGAGCAGTTCAAGGAAATCCAGAATGTACCATGCAGGTAGTGTGACCATACCTCCCCTTTAAAAGAGGACCCTTATGGAAACTACATGGTGCACGGCTGCACCGGAACCAATGCAGCCCTGCAACATGTATTGTTCATAATCATCCTCTTTTAAAGGGGTGGTATGGCCACCCTCCCTGCAGGGCAAACCAAATAGTTCTGTGGCAACAGGTGGCCATTGAGCTCCAGCCCATATGAACTCTTGTGGTCAGCCACACCAACAGACCAGTCCACCACTGTAGGCGGCAGACACAACCTTTGCAAGTCACAAGGGCTGGCTGGGAGCGTTGAGGAACCTGGGTTCCCCAGTACTCACACGGGGGACATGTCAGTTGCAAAGGCCACAGCCTGATGCACTTCCCCCTCCCCCATGATCCATGGCAGAGGCAGTGTGTGGCAGCTTGCTTCTATGGCAGGGGGTAGTCACGCTGGGAGTGTGTCCAAATCCCTTCCCACGCACTCCAACTGAGTGGGTGCTCCGTGGCAGTGTGCCACTCACTGGCCACAGCCTCCCCCCATCGCCTTGCTCTTTTAAAAACACCCTTCAAGTCTTAAAAAGCACTGGCTCAAACTTATCGCTCTCTGAGGTGATATCCTAAAGGAGATAAAGAAGGGCAGGAGAGAGAGAGAGCAAGCACTATTGTTGCTCTTACCCCTCTTTTAATCCTCCTCTAGAATACCCAACAGTGTTGTTCAAGAGTGTGGGTTGGAGCAGCAAGCAAGCTCCGCTACTCCCTGGGGGGAAGGGAGGCTTCCATTAGCTCCCTCTGGAGCAGTCAATTTTACGCCTCCCTCAACACACACAAGGCACGACTGAACCCAAAATAATACTACACGGTTACTTTGGATAGACAAATCTCATTTATATGGCAAGTTCATTTGATTCCTGAATTCTTCTACATTTTTAATGTGGCACAAGACAGGCAAACAATATCAAGTCAGTGTGTTAGCCTTTTCTCTGCAGGAGCAGCAACAATCTGTTGCTCTGTAGCATAATCTAGGAATGCAGCTGCACCCTTCCTGGAAGTAAGTGTCAGGAAGGACATGCCATGTCAGCTGTGGCTCAGTGTTGTCTCTTTATTTAGAACTGGTCATGCATTGTGTCAGCTTCCAGACACCGTGAGCATTTCTGCCAAGATGAGTAGGGATGCTTAAGAAAGGCTTCATAAAAGGATATTACATCAGTGTGTTATAATGGTTGTCAACATGTATGAGCATAGGTCGGAGGTTCTGAAAGTATGGATTGTGACACCCCCCCCAAAGAGGTTGGTCATGCCATTCCGTAGATTGGGGGGTAGGGTGGGGGAATCCCGTTTAGTATATTTTGATACACTAATGGCACAATCCTATAGCCCACGTATGCTGCCCACTACGCGTGGCAAATGGCCAAAATGCAGGCACATGTGCCTGCTCCATCCCCCAGGCCGCAGGGTGTGTGGGCTTGGGGGTGGGGGGTGTCACATCATCTCAGGTTGTGCCTTTGCCCCACGCAACATGTCTGAGTGTGCGCGTTCTGACACAAGCACTGTGTCCGTGGGCTATGTCCAAAAACTATAGGACTGTGCCCTAAGTCTTGGTTGCTATCTAGGTCATAGGATTACACTAAGGGTGTCTTTAGACATAACGTCAACGGGTATCTGAATGTGTGTTTTGACCTTGATATGAACGCTGGTTTGGCCCTGTGCTTACCATGTGGCGCTGACACACAGCCCATCTTGGGAGACATTAGTGTTTTGCTCGACACCCAATCTCAGCACGCAAGTGCTGCCACTTCGTTCCCCGTGTTGCATCTGCTAACACGCCATGCAATATCATTAGACACAACGGTGGGCACGTGTTCAGTCGAACACACAAATTGTCCTTGTGATTCAATGGTCTTCACATTGTGTGTTCAATGGGTGGACAAATTGGTGCTGGAATTGTTATGGTGCTTACACACAACGGCCAAACACGTGCTTAGGGGTTTTGATAACCAATCTTTGTTATGTCTAAAGATGCCTTAAGTCTCCAAAGGAGGTCACACAGGCAAAACAAATTAGGAATCACTGACATATGGCAGCTGTGTGTACCACCAATACGTGTGTGTGCATGTGTATATTATTATTATTATTATTATTTATTAATGGCTTCACTGGCTGCCAATTGTGTTCCAGGCACAATTCAAGCCCTATGCAGCTTGGGCCCAAAATATCTGAAGGACTGCCTTATCCCTCATGTCCTGTCATGACCTCTAAGGCAGCCAGGAGCACGCGCTTGTAGGCACCATCTGTCCACCAAGTTTCTACATGGGCATTCTCAGTGACTGCCCCACAATTATGGAAGACCCTTCCCTTGGAGATCCGCTTAAGCCTGAGCTTGTTCATCTTCAGGAAGCAGTGTAAAACCTTTTTGTTTGGGAAGGCATTTGGCAGGCAGGAATAGGATTGGATGGGACTGAGGGAGGAAGGATAGGTGTTATGATGGGGTTTTTTAAGGGATTTAAAATGTTTGTATGTATCTTATATGTTGTAAGCCATATGGACTAGGATTTTAGCAATGAAAACAGTAAGGCAAGGCCAGATTTTTGCAATATTATGAAGAGCAAGATGACAGGACTTGGCAACAACCTCGATCATGGGCGTAAAAGAGAGGGAGTAGTCAAAGAGGATTTCAGGCTACATGCTTGGGGGGAAGGCTGGATCATGACACCCTCAATGAAAATTAAGAGGAAAGATGGAGGTGAATGTTTGTGGGGAAAGATAGGAGTCCAGTCTTGGTGATATTAAGCTTGAGTTAATGGTGAGACATCCAAACAGAGATGTCAGAGAGACAGTCTGCAATATGCGACTGAATGAAGGGGAGAGTGTGTGGGAGGAGAAACAGAGCTGAATGTCATCAGCATACAGGTGATATTGGAGGCCATGAAATTCAATGAGGTTTGCCTGGACAGCAAGTGTAAAATGAGAAGAGAAGAGATGAGGGGCTTAGGACAGAGTCTTGGGGAACTCCCGCAGAGAGGGGGAGCGATGCGGAGGAGGTACCAACAAGAGAGACATTGGGTGTTTTTAGATGGATGAGGAGCTTGCCAGAGCCTGGAGCTGCTCCAGGGGCCCCACCCCTGCGGCTGCCTGGGTCCACATCAGATGGACTGGCAGTGCCCCTGGGCTGTGGTCTGCCTATGCAGCTTCCCTGCCCCCCTTTGCACCATAGAGTTGTGGACAAGTAGGAGTGCGTAGGGAGATTAGGTCTGAGAGGTAGGGAGGAGCTTGGTTGTGGAGTGTTTTGAACGTGAATACCAGGAGTTCAAACAGGATACGTTCAGGAAGGGGGAGCCAGTGAAGAGAGAAGAGGAGAGGCTGTACATGGTCGAAGCGACGGGCAGAGTGAATGACCTTGGCAGCGGAGTTGGATTGCAATAAGGGGGGGACAGATGAGAGCGAGGGAGGCCACCAAGGAGGAGGTTGCAATAATCGAGGCGAGAGATAACCATGGCATGAACAAGGGTTTTGGCCGAGGAGGTAGAGAGAAAGGGGCGGATCCAAGCAATGTTATGGAGGGCGAATCGGCAGGATTTGGCAACAGAGTCAATGTAAGGTTTAAAAGAGAGGTG
>QEPC01015552.1:1864863-1880177 GCA_003113815.1 Sphenodon punctatus
ATATCAGAGAGGCAGTTGACGAGACATGAGTGGACAGAGGAGGAGAGAGCGGGGGTAGAAAGATAGAGTTGGGTGTCATCAGCATAGAGATGATATTGGAATCCGTGGGAGGCAATAATTTTGCCAAGGGACAGGGTGTAAATAGAAAAGAGGAGAGGGCCAAGGACAGAGCCTTGGGGGACCCCAGCCGAAAGGGGGAGGGAGGAGGAGTTTGACTCGGGGAGTGAGACTTTAAAGGAGCGGTCACAGAGGTAGGAGGAGAACCAGTCAAGGACAGAGCCATGGAAGCCCAAGGAGTAAAAGGAGTCCAATAGGAGCGAGTGGCGACAGTGTCAAAGGCAGCGGAGAGGTCAAGGAGGACAAGGATGGACTAGAGGCGCTTAGATTTAGCAACAAGTAGATCATCGGTGATCTTTGCCAGGGCAGTCTCAGTAGAGTGGAGGGGGCGGAAGCCGGATTGGAGAGGGTGTAGGGAGGAGTTGGCAGACGTTCAAAACACTCCACAACCAAGCTCCTCCCTACCTCTCAGACCTAATCTCTCTACGCACTCCTACTTGTGCTCTCCGCTCTTCCTCTGTCCCCTTCCTCACTCTCCCTCATTTCTCCTGCTCACTTAACCGCCTTCGACCCTTCTCCCTCGCTGCCCCCCATGCCTGGAACTCCCTCCCTGCCCACATCCGCCTTGCCCCCTCCCTCCGCTCCTTCAAATCCCTCCTCAAGACCCACTTTTTCCTCGCCGCCTTTCCCAATGCCTGCTAGTTGTTCCCATATACCTACTGTCTGCCCTCCTCTGCAAATTGCTGCAACCAACCTGATTGTAACCAAACTAAGCACACGCACCTGAGACTTCGCATCCGCTTGAATGTTTGTTAGTCTTCTCCCCTGTCTCTCCCTCTGTCCCCTCTCCCTGTCTCCCCTGCCTTGTCTTTTAGATTGTAAGCCACAGGCAGGGACCACATCTATTTCTATGTTTTGTACAGCACCAGGTCACACGTCTGGCGTTATATATATGTTTATAATAATAATAATAATTAATAATCCATGGGCACCCGTGGAGCGGCTGTCCATCCGTTCCCCCTATTGAAGGAATGGTTTGAAAGATATGAGGAGAACTGAGCCCTATTAAAATAGATCCACAATTCACTAGCCAGGTATAAAAGTCTACTCATCAAGTTGGAAATTGCAGTGGGGAAAAAGGCCCTGAGGTGTCCACTCAGCAGCTCAAAATGTTTACTCACCAGAGGTAGGTGGGGAAGTGGATTTTTATAGCTCTGTGTATGTATATAGTCACTGACGTATATGTAGTACACCCTCCACCATAATTATAACAGCCCTCTTGGGATCTATACCTTATACTGATTACAGTGAAAGGTTTTAAGAGTGAAAAGATCATACAAAATGACAATCATTGTCAATCAAAATGCCGGAGAGGAAGCTGCACTGTTTGTTTTCGCCAAGAGCCTGTTCCAATGAAGGGTGTTAAAATGAGGGTGCATCCTACGACTTACATCTGTGTATATATTTATAGCCCTGAAGAATGTAAGAATGTGTAGTATTGACACACGCAGCCAACCAGAAGGCCGAATCAACAGCATTCATAGGAATGTTTCTCGGCCTGTAGAGAATGAATGAGGGTAGAAGAGATACCCCGACTTTCCAACATTTTTTGGCTGCAGATAGCCTCTCCAGCTACCAGCACTCCTCTTTTAACAAGTGTTAAAGTGAGAGAAATTAAAATAATCACCCATGTGCCATTTTTATGCCACAGCAGCCGTGGCACATCTCCTTCCTACTCATTCCTCCTGTAACTATGCGGCATGTTGTGGCATGCCACATAGTGCACTGACACACATAAAAAACGGGGGAAGGGCAGAACCCATCAAAGTGTTTGAATTACATGCCAGCTCACATGCTCCTCTCCTTGTTTCTTTGGGAAGCATTTGTACAGCTCTAGATTCCTCAGCTCAAGCACTACTGGGTTGGCAGGGGAAGTATTACAAAGGAGTCATTTTCTTTACTTTCCTTAAGTACTTAAATGGTCCCTGTTACCATAGTACAAACTGAAGGCTGAGATACCAAGTGGGGGATGTCACACCATCTGTGTATGATGGGGTGGGAACCACTGCCATGCTATTCAAGCACCTCACTGTTTTGAATATATTCATCCTCACAGCACTTTCTGTGGCGTAGAAAAGCATGAGCATCTGCTTTCTACACAAAAGAAACTGAGGCACAGAAAGACTAAGTGACTTGCCCAAGGACCCACAGAAAGTCTGTGGCACAACAGATTGTTGAAACTGCGTATCCCAAGTTATGGACTAGCACCCTAAACACTAGACTAGTTTTCTACAGCTTGAAAGTTTTGCCAGAGATATCATAATCCAGTCAAATGTTATGAATTTGTTATTACTTGGGGGATCTGTTGCATATTCCTGAATGCTAATAATAGTCAAACAAAGATATAAAAAAAATCAAAGATAATCTGTCACCAAAAAAAATCTGTCCTATCCAGGTTCTCACACTCTGGCTCACCTCCTGATGTTCAGGCAGGGAAGCTCGACTTACCTGGACAGGATCAATCCTGCCCAGGCAGCAGCACTGAGCAATCAACTGGTCAGCTCTGCCAGCAACTTTACTTGGTGGCAGGTAAGAAGATTTGCCCTGCTCCTTTGTGTCATAACTACACCGTTCTTCCAAGTGCCATGATGTTATGGTGCTTGAAGACTGTGGCATGACTTTAAGGAGCAGGACAGAGCTCAGTGTCCCTCTGTCTATAAAGTTGCCAGAGAACTAGGGATCCCCCAGTATGTCTCTCATGGTCAATATCTTGGCCACCCCTGAGTAGAATATGGCTTTGTGCATCTAGCATAAAAGTGTAGTTGAGTTTCAATTTTTGATAGTACTTTAGTCTAATAAATGTTCTGCAGTAAAGAGATGAAGGCTCGGTAATATGATTCTTCACTACCTTACTGCACTATTAAACTTCTGCGTGTTTGCTGAGGCACGGAGATCTCACCATTTCTTTTGTGCACGTTATGAGGTGTGTGAGAAGCAAAGCGTGAACTAGTAAGCTTCAACTCTACACCTGTAGTCATGTATTAACCTCAGACCCATCATTCATAGAGTCAAACCTATATTCCGATCAATTTCTAGAAATCTTAATAAAGCAAAGGGGAAAGTTGAGATTGACCTCAGTCCTCATTCCTTAGCTCTGAGTAGCAAATGGAGTGTTACTCATCCTGTAGCACGGCAAAGGCGATGGGGTGGATCTGTGGAGAAGGAGGTCCAGGGCCTATTTTACAATGGGAGACAGATAGCTGGTGTGCTTTTAAAAATGTCATCAAATAAATAAAATATGACAGCATTTGGGAGAGAACTCTGCGCCAGTCTCTTATAAAATATTTCTGTTCACTGTGCTTGCCCTAGACTTTGCTGGCTAATACTACGGTTGTTGATACCAGCTAGTAAATGCCGTTTATGTCAGTGATTTGACACTCCAACTCTGAGTATTATACAATGTTCAGCTTTTTCATTTCTTTCCTTTGAAAGAAATGCTTTCTTGTAATATGATTTTAATGTAAAGGGGGGTGTTTTTTCTAGGCATGAAGGTAAATTAGGGAGGGGGAGGGGCACACTGATATTCCCGCTACTGACTTTAGAAACTACTGAGTAGGGGTGAATGGCAAGCGGCAGCTCTTTTTGTTGGACATGTCCAATCCGACACCACCTTCATGTACACGGCAAACCCCGCTGAAGCAGCGGCACTTACCGATATTTTCTGTCGCTTTCTGCTCAAGCATATCGCTGTTCTCTTCTTTTCTGAAAGTTTCAGAGACTCTGGTGGACTTGCGTGAACTGTCGTAAATCTTTGGGCACTTCTGTATAATTTCATAAAATTACGTACATTGCTGTGAACTTCCATAAATTGCCGTGAAATGTCGTAAATTGCTGTGTGTACTGTTTTGTGATTGGTGGATCAGATGAGAGCCCTGCTTTTGATTGGTTTTAGTGTCTGTCCTTTCTGCTTGATCTAGCACATGGGTATTAAAGGCCGCTCTCCCTTTATTCCTTCTCTTTCTATTTGACTTCTGCTGAGAGCTCACTCATTCAGCCCCTTGCATGCCAGAGCTACCCCATCCAACGTAAGAAACACACATTACAATGGGCACACACACACAAAAACAGGATATTTGGATCCATACCTGGTAAGTTGCTTTGTTATTCAACTGTATGAGATAACAGAAAGTAACTCGCTCATATTATACATGCCATTGACTGCAGACACAGCAACCAGCCAAGCAGGCATGCACTAGGGATGTGCATTTTTTTGTTTGTTATTGTAATAACAAAAACAATGGAAACAAAAATGAAAACAAAATTTTGTTTTTGAAATAACAGGAAAAAACTGAAAAATGTATTTTCGGCTATTTGGTTTTTTTTTGTTTCTTATTCAATTCTGATGAAACTTGGGGAGATTGTACCCCCAATGGAGGGCACTATATGTACCCAATATCAAAAGGTCTGTATAAGGGAGACCGATTCAAGAAGAAATTGAATGTTGTGATTTTAAGAAAAGCTCCATACACATTCCTGGTTACATCTTTTTTAAATCTTCCATCCAATTTACATGAAACCTGGGTACGTTATGTCCCTCCACTAGTGTACCAATCCTGAAAAATATTAACAAGATTGGATAAAGTTTCCTGATGTTATAAGCTATTTACTTGAAAATACATTTCTGGCTGTAACATTTCTATATTCCATCCTGTTTACAAGTAATTTTGCAGACATTTATCACACACCATGCCTGTCATTTCTGCAAAATTACAGGACAATTTGATAAAGGTTCCCAATATTATAAACAATTGAAGATGTCCCCTTGAAGACCATTATTCAGATAAATAGCAGCACATGCAGTGCCAGTCAGAGGCAGGCACCTGGCATGACAGGGAGAGGGAGACTGTAGGAGGAAGGATGGGGAGAAAACCAAGAGACTGACAGACACATTCACTGACCAATTATTGCATGCTTCCAGTTTTACACGACCAATCGGTGGTGGCTTAGAGGCGGGCATAGGGAGTGGCCCTGAGGCAGGCATAGAAGGGACATAACTGGGAATTTGGGGATAGCATCCCAGCAATCAGGGGACATCGGGTGTTTTTAAACACACATTTCTCCTGGATGTTTGCTGTAACATCCGGATCTTTGAACTTCTGCGTGAAACTTCTCTCAGAACATTTGTGTGTAAAAGGTTCTCCTGGTAAACTGCTTTGCTCCAAGCAGCTGTGGTCACTTGGTTTCCATGGCAGCCTGTCACGTTTACATCTGCGGCTATTTTAGGCTGCCTCAGGGCAGTGTTTGTGTGAAGAATGCATCCAGGAACTGCCTCAGGACAGTGTGTGTATGAAAAATGAATCCGGAACTTACTTGTGGACTTGTAAACCCAGAAGGTTGAAATATCTGGAACTTTAATGTGTGTCTAAAAATGCCTAATGTTTGCACATCTAGACTGGCCAATTATCATCACAATCACATCCTGCAGCACTGTGACAGAGGACATGAGAGAATCTCTATTGGCTCTTTCCTAAACAGATGCTTCCGACTTCCCAGTAACAAGTGCGGGACAGACAATGGGATGGTCACAGCACAGAATGAGGATATTTGGTTGACATTTCTGCTGGCAAATTGGCATCACAACCCAATCTTATACCACATTGGGTGTTTTTACACCCACATTTCTCCTGCATGTTTGCTGTTACATCCTTAACTTTCTGTGTGTCTAAATCAGTCACCCAGATCTTAAACATCCGGCTCTTTGAACTTCTGCATAGAACTTCTCCCAGAACTTTTGTGTGCAAAATGTTCTCCTGGTAAACTGCTTTGCTCCAGGCAGCTGTGGTCACTTGGTTTCCAATGCAGCCTCTCATGTCTACAGCTGTGGCTACTTTAGGCTGCCTCAGGACAGTGTTTGTGTGAAGAATGCATCCAGGAACTTCCTCAGGGCAGTGTGTGTGTGTGTGTGTGTGTGAAAAAATGCATCCGGAACTTACTTGTGGACTTGTAAAATCCAGAAGATTGAAAAATCCAGAACTTTAAGGTGTGTGTAAAAATGACATGTAAGAGAATCCCTGGCATAGGCTCATTCTCTGAATATTCTGTGCAAGCATATAAAATTGGAACCCTTTATCACATCTTTTTGATATTTGGCAGAGATGATCCTGAAAGTGTGAGATACAGCCCTGCCAAATTTTATGTACACTGGTTGGACTACAAAGATGTTACAGTCAAACATACATTTATATGTTGACGATGCAGTTATATTGTCTCAGACAAGAATTGGCCTACAAAGACAACTCTTAGCTTTAGTGGAATACTGTGATCTGAACAGATTACAAATTAATTATGAGAAAACTAAAGCTAATTATGGGAAAACTTGTCTTTGGCAAGGAAAGACAAACTTATAGGTGGAACACAAAAGGACACGATATTGCACAGATGAAGTCGTACAAGTACCTGGGATTATACTTTCAGGCCTCCCTCAGGTGGGACCAGCATTTCAATCAAGGCAATATGCCGGCAAGAGGTAGCGCTATAGCTATTGTGTGCTTTTTTCATAAAATGGAGGGTAGACATGTGGTGCCTGCCTTGAAGGTAATAGAGGCTAAGCCAAGAGCCCAGCTCTTTTATGGTGCAGCCATCTGGGCCATTCAGGGCTTTTTTGATTTGAATATTCTGTAGTAGGGATGGGCGAACAGAACTGAGTTTGGAAATTCAGTTCAGTTCGGAAGTTTGGTTTGGTCAACTGAACTATTCGAGTTCAATCCGAACTCCGAACCTCCAAACCAAGTTTGGAAATTCAAACCCCATTGAACTAAATGGAATATTATCTTTTAGGGTTGGGCAAACAGTCAAGTTCGGAAATTCGATTTGGTTCGAAAATGAAGTTTGGTTTGGAAGTTCGGTTCAGTCGACCGAACTGGTCGAGTTCGGTCTGAACTCCGAACTTCCAAACCACCCATCCCTATTCTGTAGAGCACTGATAAACATCCCTCATGGTGTGCCCACAGCAGCTGTATGGTGAACTGGGCCAAATGGTTTGGAATAATGAGGTCTGGAAGTTGGCCATGGGGTTATGGTTTCGCATAAGATTCCAACAAAACTTAGGTTTATTTGTATACCTTTGGGAAGATTCCCATATAAGTTTGTGGTCTAAACAGACTGAGACTACGCTTACCTTGATGGGTTTGCCTATTAAAGGGTCTAGCAGCAGCCAAAACTGAGATTTATACAAGGTTGAACGATTTAAACAGGCAGGAGGGCAGTGCTGCTGTTTCTTCCTTTGATTCAATTGGTTGATATAGGGAACTGGCCCCCGAAATGGGTACTGTTGCTAGATATCTAACTACCCAATGTTCACCCTTGAATACTTATCTGTTTATGTGTGCTAGATTCAATGTATTGCCCATACGCATGCTGGAGGGAAGACGTGCTGGCCTCCCTTTTTCGCAGAGGTTATGCCCCATTAACAATTAAGAGGCTGAATCTGTTAAGCATATTTTATTCAACTGTAATTGTTATGATGATGGAAGGGGAAAATGGTTGGCTGGTTTTCTGGAACTTTCTGGGTAGAACATCCTCAGAATTATTGATCAGGGCGTTGCTGGACAACAACCCTGCAATTACTCAGGTGGTAATATCCTTCCTGGTATTAGCTTTCCAGACCAGGAAGAAATTTTAAAATTTTCAAATGATAAATTTATTGGGGAAGGGTCTCCTTGATGGCCGCAATTATTCTTGTGGTTAAAGTCATTAAATGTTTGGATTTTGTATGGTTGTTTATTTTATTCATTTTATATTTGTATTATTTATATCACACTTGTATTTTGTTATGCGTTTCTTTTGCAATGGCCTTTGGTCACATTTAAATAAATTACTACTACAACATACATTTATAGGTTAATTGCATATACCAACAGGACCCTTTATCCAATCCATTTGAAAGTTGGCAGAGATAGTAAAAATGGGGAGGGGTACAAACTTGCCAATTTTCATCCACATTAGATAGGATACAAAGACGTTATAGCCAGGAATGTATATGCTGATTTTTGCAAAATTGCATAATTCAACTGCTTATAAAATCTGATTCCTTAATCCAATCCTTCTGGAGTTTGGTAAAATTAATGCCTTCCATTTGAGGTACAATCTCCCCAAGCTGCATCCAAATATATTGAAAACAAAAAAGATGCTGCCAAAAATGTGTGTTCCATCTAAACCAATGGAAAACAAAAACAAAAACAAAAACGAAATTTTGATATTTTTGAAAATGAAAACAGATTTAAATAACAAAAATGAAAAACAACATGGGTCCCTGGTGCACACCTGTAGCATGCACTGCTTAGCATATTTTTTTCTTTTTGAGGATATTTTTGACCCAGGAAATTCTGCTAGCATGGGGCAATTTGAGCTTAAATTAATGCAGGAATGAATGCAGGAAGGAATAAATGCTGATCTCTTCTTCTGCTAAAGAAGGCTCCCCATTAGCAACTTAATCCTCAAAGTGCTCTACCAGGGCAAGCCCCATTCAAGTGAAAGGGGCTTGTTGTGTGATCAAAAAATTTGAGGACTGAGTTGCAAAGAGGGAGCCTAAACACTATCTATTGATATACTGAAAAGGTGCTGAAAACCATGGGACAACTGCCAAAAATGGTCGTAAATGTTGCTAAAACTGCCGTAAATGCAGTAAAAGTTGCGTACACTCCCATAAATTCCACAACTGCCGTAAACTACTGTAAACTACTGCAAATTTTGTAAAACTTCCATAAATTGCTATTCGTTTCCATCAGCCCGGTAGCAGACAAAAAAGCGGCAGCCCAAAGCAGAACGGAAAACAATGCTTCCACTTCAGGCCTTCTACTGAACTCTCCTCCTAATTCTCCATGATCAACATTAACCTAAAAGATACTATCACTGTTTGACTAACCAATTTTTGGTTTCAAAAAGATCATTTCCCTTGCAACCTCCACCCCCACCCTCCGCCCCATCCTTGGAAATGAAAAAATTCAATCATTTTTTTCAGACAGTTACCAAAATATACATAATAGTTTAAAGCTAAGCTTTCTTGAAGGTTCCACTGATTTAAGTGTCTCTTGAACTCTCATCGACTTTCTGTACTATTAAAATGTTATGTCTAATGGTACTTAAAGTCAGATTAATAACAACCAATGTCTGCAGTGCTAAATCAGGATAGAAAATATGCATAGACTGCTGCATGCACTGTGTCGATAATATCAGTTGTAATGCATACACAGTATTAAATGTGGTCTGTGGATAACAGAGCTGGTCTTATTCTGTACTGGGAAGAAAGAGACCTGATCTAAAAGGCTGAAATCAGGATTCATACCCAAATCCAAACTTTGTGCTGTCTTGCTCCTTATAGGGCTGAACTCCTTTCAAAATTGATTTATCCAAATCCTTTTTACAGCCTTCACTCCCTCTCTATGAAGCTTTCTGCAGAAGATCATCAAAGTTGTACCCGAGTTCAAATGTGGGATCGACAGATTCATCACACACCCTCAAATTAGAGCCCTGTATGGTCTCCAAAACTGAGACCATGTCTGAGCTGAGCCTGACTGTACTGGGACTGACTGGAGCCTGGTCCTGACATAGCCGGGCTTTACCATGCCGGGGCCTGATCCGGGTGGCCCACTTTCCTCGGAGCATTGTGATGTCATAACACTCCATGAGGGTGGGGTCATGTCAAGAAAAAGGCAGGGGAACTGTCTATCCTGCCCCTTTCTTGAGTCCCCCCCCCCTCCCCGCTCTTCCCACAGAGAGGCCATGATGCCATGGTGTTCTGTAGGATATGGGGCATGTTAGGAAAAAGGCAGGGTTAAGACATTCCCTCATCCTTTACATGATGTGGCAGTGGCCCTGCCCTATGGAGCATCATGACATCATAATGGTCCATGGGAGCAGGACCTCTTGCTCTTGAGGAGACCACACCAGCCCAAGTCCAAGAGATTTGGGCCCAGAGAGCTCCTGAACCAAACCAACCAGACCCCTTGGATCCAATTTGGTTCAGTCTGATATGCAGGGCACTAACACATAAGTCCACCTCTTAGGGTGGGACAGACATCACAAGGACATCTGTCCCACCCAGGGGAGGGGGAGCTCCAGTTGCAAGAACATATGTTCCCGCAACCTACCCTGGCCAAGGAGGGAGGGCAGGTAGTGATGTGTGGTTTCCTGGTAGGGATGTGCGAACAGAACAGGGTTCATATGTTCGGCCATTTGCCTTGAAACTAAGTTTGGGTTCGTAGGTTCGGTCCCGCGGAGTTCGGTCCTGCTGAACGTTCTGAAAGTTCGGCCACGGCAGAGGCTTGGGGCGCTCCAGGGGCGACTGTGGGGGCATGGCAGGCCATCAGAGACACAGCAGGAGCAGCAGAGACTGGGAGGAATTGGCACTTGGCCCCCGGGGGTGCCCGTGGCACCATGGCTGACCATCTGAGACCCAGCGGCAGCAGCAGCAGAGGCCAGGAAGGCTTGGGGCTTGGTGGCTGGCCTGACACCCCTACTTGGCCGGGCATTGCAGGCTGCCAGGCATCAGTGGAGCAGCAGCAGACATTGGATTGCCCGGTAGCAGAACCTATGGCAGCAGCGGCAGTAGCAGCAAACAGACACCTTGATGAAAATCAACTGCTCCACCAACTTGGCCCCCAGTCTCAGGTGGTGCAGTGAGCAAATGTCCCCCACCATAGAGAACACCTGCTGGCTGGGGAGAATCGTTGGTGTACAGGACAACAGACCCTTGGCCACTTTGGACAGGGCTGGCCACATGTCCCTCCCATCAGCGCTGTCAGTGGTGTAGTAGCAGCAGCAAGTTGAGACCCAGAAGCATCAGTGCACCATTGAGGAGCTGGGGTGGGGGCAGCTGCCAAGTCCATTGGCAGCTGCAGGATGTGGAGGGATGTGTGGCTTTCAACTGAAAGCCATACACATGTTGGGGTAAATGATTGCGCTCAATGGGCAGCCCTTCTCAGTGGTCAGGGACATAGGGTTTAGGAACCTGATTGACTTCCTGGCCCCCCAGTTTAAGCTGCCCTTGCGCACCACCCTGAGTCAGGCTGCCACTGATGCCTGGCAGCCTGCAATGCTCAGCCAAGCAGGGGTGGCAGCCACCAAGTCCTGGCCAGGCCTCTGCTGCTGCTCTGTTGATGCCTGGCAGCCTGCAACACCCGGCCATGACAGTGACTAGAACTGGAGAACCCAGCATAGAGTGAGCAGAACTGGATGCCTGCCAGCACCACCCTGAATCGGCAGATGGTGCCAGCCCTGAACTGGACTTTAAAGGAGCAGGTGAGGGAGCAGCTGGCTGGGGTTGCCACCATCCACTCCACCACCGACCTGTGGTTGAGTAGGAATGCACAGCAGACCTACCTGGCAGTGATGGCGCACTGGTGGCAGGACCCGGAGGCAGCATTTGGCAGAGGCAAAAGAGGTCCTGAAGCAAGATATAGGTGAGCCCTGTTTCAGGCGGAAGTCATGGATGCTGCGGCCCCCACACTTCTCAGAACATCGAGGCACCCCTGACCGCCATGGTGAGCGAGTGGTCACACCAGGCACGCCCTTCACCAAGGGGTGCATGGTGATGCACAATGCAGGGCCAAGATATTGAGGGCAGTCCGCAAGGGGGGCTTCACCAGCATCCCTTCACCTGGTGGTCAGGGATGCTTTGGGCTTGGGGGAGAAGGGGATTGGGGCAGGCACCCTTAGCTCCCTGATTGAGCGGGGGAGGAAGCTGGCCCATTTTTTTCACCAGAGTGTGATGGGCAGCAACCTCCTCTGGGCGAAGCAGACCGAGAAAGGCTCCCCAGTGCACCAGCTGGTGCAGGATGTCCACCCAGTGGAATTCCTCCATGTTCCTGATGCTCGAGTGGCTTCTCAAGCAGAAAGCTGTCTTGCATTAGGTTCAATTGGTGACGGACAGCGGGGTACCTCCAGGGTACTATAGAGCAGAATGGGAGATCCTGGCTCACACTGTCTTTGTTCTGAGACTGTTCCTGGCCTTGACGGAGACCGGTGGGATTGTGGCCCTCAGGGCAAAAAGCTGGTGGCTGAGGCGGATGCCCTGGTGCAGTAGCTGAAGGCAATGCTGAAGGCGCGGTTTAATGAACTCCTGCAGCGGGTGGAATATGTGTTGATCATGCTGGACCCCAGGGTCAAGGGCAGCATGGCATGCCAGACAGCGCTCTATGGCCACTGGAAGGGTGAGTTGGTTGAGAGGGTCCAGCAGGAAGAGAGGGAGGGCTCTGGATAGTGTGAGGCAGCAGAAGAATCAGGACACCCTTGGGGATGGTGGGAGTGGGAGCAGCCACCCTTTTCAGCCGGTGGGTCTATCCCTGCCCCCAGCCCTAGCAGTAGCAGCACCAGCATCAGGCTGAGCAGCAGCAGCACTCCTATTGTTTCTTGACAATGTGGATGGACAACCCTCCCTGCCTGTAACGTAGATCCCAGAACCCTGATGGTGGGTCCTGGGGCTGGAGTGGCTGTTACTTGATTCAGTAGAATGACAGCTCTCTGTGAGCAGATTTACGGCCCCAGAACCCTGTTGGTGGGTCCTGGAACTAGAGTGGAAGCTTCTTGATGATGTGAATGGACAGCCCTCCCTGCCTGTAACGTAGGCCCCAGAACCCTGATGGTGGGTCCTGGGGATGGAGTGACTGTTACTTGATGCAGTGGAATGACAGCCCCAGAATGCTGATGGTGGGTCCTGGGACTGGAATAACAGCTTCTCAATGATGTGGATGGAAAGCCTTACATGCCTGTAATGTAGGCCCCAAAACCCTGATGGTGGGTCCCGGGGCTGGAGTGACTGGCTGCCTCTGCAGTCCAATTTACTGTCTGTGTCCAGCAGGAGAAGAGCCGGCTCTCCCTGGGTCATGCTGCAAGCAAATAAGGACCCCCCATATGGGTCGGTGGAATGACGGCCCCATAAACCTGATGATGGGTCCTGGGGCTGGAGTGGCCAGCACCCCTACTCGGCCAGGTGTTGCAGACTGACTGGAAGGCATTGGTGGAGCAGCAACGGAGGCCTGGCCAGGGCTTGGTGCTCATCCAGGTGTTGTAGGGTTGCATCCTACTCTCAGGATCTTAACAAACTATTCTGCCAATTGGTCAAGCTTTGCCCTTGTGGTCACCCAGCCCCCAGCCACCAGCACACTCATCTGAGCTATGGCCATCTACAAGAGTGAGGAGCAAATGACTGATGCAAATGACCAGCAGCAGCAGAAGACATTGGATTGCTCAGGCACAGTAACTGCAGCTGATACCCCTGCTCAGCCTGGCATTGCAGGCTGGCTGGCATTGGTGGAGCAGCGGCAGAGGCCCGGCCATGGCTCGGTGGCTGGCACCCCTGCTTAGCTGGGCAAGGCAGGCTGGCTTCCATGGGTGGAGCAGCGGCAGAGGCCCGGCCAGGGCTTGGTGGCTGGCACCCCCACTCGGCCAGGCATTACAGGCTTGGGTGTACTCAACCAAACTCAAGAAACTCTACTGCAAAGTGGTCAAGCCTTGCCCAGTGGTGAATCTTCTGTTCACCCAGCCCCCGCCTGCCAGCGCACTCATCCAAGCTATGGCCATCTAGAAGAGTGAGGAGCAAATGACTGACGAGCAGTACCACCACCAGCAGCAGACATTGGATTGCCAGGGCACAGTAACTGAAGGTGGCACTCCTGCTCAGCCGGGTGTTACAGGTTGGCTGGCATTGGTGGAGCAGCAGCAGAGGCCAGGCCAGGGTTTGGTGGCGGCCACCCCTGCTCAGCCAGGTGTTGCAGACTTGCATCCTACTCTCCGGATCTGAACAAACTATTCTGCCAATTGGTCCATCCTTGCCCAGTGCTGAATCATATGGCCACCCAGTAGCAGACATTGGATTGCCAGGGCACAGTACCCATGGGACAGCAGAGGCAGCAGCAGCAGACATTGGATTGCACAGTAGTAGAACCCATGGCACAGACAGCAGATGTGGCATTGGCAGCAGCAGCAGACATTGGATTGCCCAGTAGCAGAACCCGTGGCACAGACAGCAGAGGCGGCATTGGCAGCAGCAGCAGACATTGGATTACCTGGGCACAAAACCCTTGGCACAGACAGCAGAAGCAGCATTGGCAGCAGCTGCAGACATTGGATTACACAGGCACAGAACCCATGGCACAGACAGCAGAAGCGGCATTGGCAGCAGCAGCGGACATTGGATTGCCCGAGCACAGAACCCGTGGCACAGACAGCAGAGGAGGTATTAGCAGAATAGCAGCAGCAGCAGCAGAAGACATTGGATTGCCTGGTAGCAGAACCCATGGCACAGACAGCAGAGGGGGCATTGGCAGCAGCAGCGGACATTGGATTGCCCAGTAGCAGAACCTGTGGCACAGTCAGCAGATGCAGCATTGGCAGCAGCAGCGGACATTGGATTGCCGGGGCACAGAACCCATGGCACAGACCACTGAGACAGAATTGGCAGCAGCAGCAGACAATTGATTGACCAGGTACAGAACTCGTGGAACAGCAGAGACAGCAGTAGCAGGATTTGCCTGTGTGCAGCACCCATGGAGCCAGGATGGTAGGATTTGCAAGGGAAGAGCTCCCATACAGCAGCAGATGGCAGCAGCAGGATTGAATGGGCACATTTGGATTTGCCAGGACAGAGCACCCATGGACCATCAGACAGCAGCAGCAGGATTACCAGGCCAGTGGGGCACATCACCCAGGGTTTCCAGGGCAGGCAGACAGGCACCTTGGCATGAGAGGCAAGCAGGCTGGGGCAGTGCTTCATGTTTGCCCACAGGGCGGGCAGACAGGCAGCTTGGCATGAGCAGAAGGCAGATTGAGGCAGACTTTGATCTAGGCCACCTGGGCAGGTGGGCAGGCAGGCAGACAGGCAGTATGTCATGAGCAGAAGGCAGACTGAGGCAGGCTTTGATCTAGGCCACCTGGGTGGGTGGGCAGGCAGCATGGCATGAACTCTGCTCGCCCCGTCCGCCCCCTCGACCCCCGCCCCTGGCTTACCCCTGCCATCCGCTACCTCCGCTCCTGCACCCGGGCTGCCGAATGCCTCTGGCACAAATCCCGCTCCCTCCCTGACTTCCTCCATTACAAATTCTCCCTCTCTTCCCTCTCCTCGGCTATCTCCCTAGCTAGGCATCGCTATTATGCCTCTAGGATTGAATCTTTCTCCCTCGACGCCTTTTCTCTACTTTCGACTCCCTTCTCAAACCCCCCTGCCCTCCTCTGCCCTCTTCCCTTGCTGCTCAGGATCTTGC